>MJUU01013579.1:155372-183584 GCA_002080025.1 Modiolus philippinarum | reverse complement strand
AAAAAAAGGAGGTACATATATATCATTGTATCCATTCTTTATTTTGTTAACACCTGTATTGTGTCAATACACACTTAAATTTGCACTTGCCATATTGATTCAGGGTTGAATGAGCGGAGGCATAATTGGTTGCCATTCAGCAACAGCTCTAGTCTTATCATAAATTTTATGTTTTTCTCAAGTCCTGAAAATATCTGCATAAAACATCTGTTCTGTATGAGTATACAGTAGACTGACAAATATCCATAATTTATTTCTATCTTGACTTATAAAAGTTTGGAGAATTTACGTAAGAGGTTTATTTTTGCCTATATCTTGAATTTCAGATAAATAATCATGAATATTATTTTGAGCAAGAAAAAGTAGGAACATGTGCAAGACCACAATATTATAAAATTATAAATTAAAGATTTTAGTTTAAAAAATGTTGAAATTTAACTTCCTGAGTAAAAAAGTTATATCAGAGGAATGTTAATTTTAATTTTTGATTTCTTCAAGTTTGAATTCCTGGCACTAAGAAAAATGTTTTGACTTGTGTGCTTTTAGATATAAAAAGTCATGTTCATATACATTTATAACTGATATTCCTCTTTAAAAAACAGTTTTATTGGATGACTTCTGAATTTTTATGATTTTTTTCAGATTTTCAGAGAGTATAAAACCTGAACATGACAATGATATCTACATCACAGGGTTTAGTGACCAGATTCTCAGGTAATAATGATTAAATGTTGATATTGCCTGAAACCAGGTAAATCACATGATTTAGTGACCAGATTCTCAGGTAATAATGATTAAATGTTGATATTGCCTGCAAACCAGGCATATCATATGATTTAGCAACCAGTTTTTCAGGTAAATAATTCATTTTTGCCTACAAATCTTGATGATTGTTGAGAGTTTGTTTATGTACTGAATAGTAAATAGGGAGTTTTGTTTGGAGAACAACCCTTTCAAGAAGATATTTCAATTCTTATTGGAAATATTTCAAATAATGAAACAGATACTTTGATTGGCATGATTATAGATGATGTTTAGATATAATGTTAAATCTAGATGTAGGTCTATGGTTTTTTTTTATCAAAGGGTTTGTCTGATGTCTTTTCATAAGTTATTCTGTTGTTACAAAGTCAGTGCTATGAATTAAACCTGGTCTGTCATTGACACTTAAAAGTAATTTTATATAATCATATTAGATAGTTAGAATTTAGAACTGATAGAGGCCAGCAGCAAAAAATGCCTGTAAATGGTTATGTAGAACACAATATTTTATCGATACATTGCCTATGATATTCTTGGGCTTCTATAACCGTTTAGTATGCTTATTTCAAACTTCACAACAACTTTTATTCAAAAACAAATGATTCAAACTTATGGCATTCAGGGAACTGCTTAGACCACTTAGTCTGATAGATATTATGTATAAAAATTGACTTGTTTTTAAATACTGTAAAAATGTTGGAGTTGCATTTTTACTGTTACTTTTAACTGTAGATGAAAATCTAAGTATTTACTGGTAAATGAAAATCAGCTGTTCATTAAGGGCATGGCATCTTTCTTCTCCACAAAAACTGACTGTTTCAATGTTCTCGTATCTTACTATGAAAGTGGTATGTTCAATATTCAGCAAAATATTATCATCTTCACTATCCAAGGACGATCCGCTCCTCTCCTCTTCACCCTTGGCAAATCAAGCCACACTTTTGGAGACACAAGTTTCAAATTATCTCCCTTTGAAGTAAGATTTTACTTGTGATGTATTGTAAAAGTTAAAAATCATTTGTGATATCTTACAATGTCAAAATTTTAAAAAAAGTAATTTAAAGAAAATGAACCTTCAAAAGTACAGAAACATTACAAAGCCTTGAAATTTTGCAAAATTAAAAAATCAATACACACTCAATTTTAAGTTTTATCGTCATTTTATATATTAAAGATATTATATCAAGTATTCTGATTGGATACAGCCGTATTCAACTGCAATCAATCAAATCCTTGGATTTGTGTCTCCAGAAATTCAGCTTGATCTACCAAGGGTGAAGAGGAGATGAGCGGATCGTAACCATTGGCTAGCGAAGATGAATTAAAATAAAGAATTAATGTTTGATGACCAATAATATTATATTTACTTGACAGATTTATAGCTGAGAGGGGAGATGGAGGACAGCTGCTACATGTAGATAAAATAGACGAATTGTTCAAGTTGAAACCAATGCCTGTTAAACAAGAGGCATCCAGACCAGCAAGAACTGTCACTGTAGAAAAACCTCTACCCATACCTTCAAATACACCATGGTTTGCATATTTTACATTTTCAATATTTGATTTCAAATTCTTTCATATGGAATAAATTGCATCCCCTTCAAATACCTTTAATCCAAATGCAGTTAAATGATGTAAAATTGATATAAAATTGATAGGAAGAGCATTTGAATTGATGAATGTAACTATTCTACATTCAGCCTTTCAATCCAACTGTATTTTTGCAAGTTGTCTCTACTTGAAGGATTGATTTCTTACATGAATACATCCTCTACATGAAAATTGTACAGAGTCTCTTTTGGTCAGTGTTTCTGGGTATTTACCCCTCTGTTTACAAGATGTGACATGAATCAATAGGTGGTGATATGCCAGAGATATCAATGTCTTACTTTGTTTTTCAGCTGGAGAACCTTCAGAGTATTTATATCATCAACCTTCAGAGACATGCATGGTGAGAGAGATGTTCTGACAAGATTTATCTTCCCAGAGTTACGGGCCCTTGCCAAGAAACATTTCATCAACATATATGAGGTTGATTTGAGGTGGGGAGTCACAGAGGAAGAGACCAAGAGCAATAAGTAAGTTCATAAGAATACGGGGAATTATGTAGATATTTATAATTTGTTTTAAAAATTGACAGAGATTTGAAATGAATAACAGCACTGTGGAATTTCTTTCAATTTTCATAGTTTTTATATACTGTATATCACTATTTACGTAAAATTGATGGTTTTAAATTCTATGCATTAAAACTCTAGGGAAAAAATCATTTAGTTGGGAACTTATTTTTGTGGTTTTAGCAAACCATGAAATCCATGAAAATTAGAACCTCATGAACAATAGTGCTTTAACAGTAAATTGCAATGTGTACATGCTTTTCCAGCAAAAAATTCCATTTTTTTAGACCCCCACCAAGAGACAAAAGACATTTACCCCCTCTTCCAACAGAAAAAAATCACTGGTGTTTATTAACCACCCCCTCACAGTAGGAAATTTTACTAGTAAAAGCTCTAAAAATACATGTATGTTTAAACTGCAAATTTTGTTATTTATTTCAATAAAGTATTTGAAATATAAATTTGAGATTCATGAAATGTCTATATATATTTCAAAATATATAAAAGCCAGTAACATCTGATTTATTTAAGAAATTATTAACAGTAGCCATATATTTATATTATTTTTGCCACGGGCTGGCACTTTATGGCGAATATTTTACCCCAAGTGACCAGCAAGGGGTAAATTATCACCATAAAGTGCAAGCCGGTGGAAAAAATAATATAAATATATGACTACTGTTAATTATTTCGATTCTAATAGGACACTCACAAGGTTCTGATTAGGAGAATGCGTCCTAGTTCACATGGATGAAACACCATTTTACGCTGTTATTTGGTCTGTGACATTGCAAAACATGGTGTAAAACTATCTGTGATGTTATTGAAAGTACTGTCAATTAATTATGACATTACCCATAAGTATATATTATTTTTACCATGGGTTTGGATACAAAGCGATTGAAGGCCATCATATTAGAATGGTAAATCATACATTAGCTGATTATCATGATACATATTGACAATTATCCCTTCTTCTCAGGACATTAGAACTTTGTCTTTCCGAGGTGTCCAAGTGCCATTTCTTTATTGGAATTCTGGGAGACAGATATGGCTACACACCAGAAAAATATATAGTACCAGATACTGAGGAGTATGATTGGGTAAGAGAGTACCCCAAAGGGGCCTCAGTGACAGAACTAGAGATGCATTCTGGAGTATTGATGTACCCACAACAAAAGATTGACAAAGCTTTGATTATGATCAGAAATAATGCTTTCATGAAGTAAGTAAGACTGTTTACATATTAGAACTGAATCAATTGATCCAAAATAAGATTGATTCTTTTAACATCAGTGAATGTTCACAGTTAAAACATTTGAATCGAATTTGATCTATTGCAATCATGATTTAACGTTCTCATTAAAAATGATTGTTGTAGATCAAATGCTAATAGGATCTTGCATAAGGTCAGATTAAAGATCGGGATATCTTTCACAAGTGTAAGAAATTTCTTCTTTTCTCAAGTTGAGCGCAGCGAAATTAGAGGAAAAGACGTATAATTTCTGAAACACGTAAAAGATATCCCAATCTTTAATTTTGATCGAATGTAAGTTCTTATTTCTTATTTCTTCCGAAAAATACGAAAACAAACACCTGCAAACCTGTACCGTGTGAATAACATCGTCGCCATTAGAGTGTACTTTACATTGTAACGTCAGGTGTTTTATGACGTTGAGTCATGGTAACGATTGTTCTATCACAAAATTGAACACTTGTGGTTGGTCATCTACCCATGTAAGATGAGGTTGTGTGCATCGATCTTACAGGGGTCATCTTACACTGTAAAGCACCATTTATGGAAGAATACCTCATTTTATAGGATCAATTAAGATTGATCACAATTGATCTCTTCACAGTATGAACAGAACAAACTGAATGGAAACAATTGCAGTCAATTCAAATATTGTGAGCAGAGTCTTAATGTACATAACTGAAACAGGATAAAATGAGTAACAAACTTCACAGTTCTTGATTTCAAAAAAAAATTATGGGTTGTGGGTTTATATTTTGGTGAATAAAACAAAACTGCGCTAGATAACATTCCTATAGCAATTTTTGTACAAAAAAGGTTAATTGAATTAAATACCATGTTGACAACAACACTTAGTAAACTGCAAAAACTTAATTCATTGAAATGTCCCGATGACACCCATTTATTGCCAAACATGTCGACTATTAAAGATTTTGCAGTTTACAAGGTATTGTTGTCAACATGGTATCTAATTATGTATTCATTGATTGACAACCCAGCATATCATTGATATCCACTTCAATAAGCTCTACCGAGAAGAGACATAAGTAGGTCTTGGTTCAGTATGTGGTAAATTATTGTTACAGAAAAAATTAAGATAAATAATAATAATAATGAGTCATATTTAGCTTGATCATATGAATAATTGACATTGTCTATAATATATTAATATTTTTTTTTCGTTATGTAGAGATATGCCAGATGAATGTTTGGCAGATTTCAAGGCAGAAAGTTCTGAGGCAGAAACAAAGATGAATGCCCTGAAGAAAAGAGTCAGAAGTACCCCGCTGGATGTGATTGATGGGTAATTGTTCTAATTGCAAGAAGTTTCCATTATAGAAATAATATACACCATGTTGTTTCTATAGTTATCATTTATATGTTAGATAATTGTCGGTAATGATAGTGAACAATTCAGTGATATTCGGAAATTGCTTAATTTTACTCGGACTTCAGACCTATATATTTGGATGCATTGAAATGCTTAAATAAGACCTTTAGAATGTGGTTCCTTCATACTGAAATGTTTTATGTACATATATTTGTAGGGTCTGAATGTTGCATTCAATTTTAAAAACTTCCAGTTATATTTTAATCAGAGACTGAAATTTTTACGATAAATATGGTTTTGATAACATTTAAATGCATAATTTAATAGAAATTACAATTCTCCGTGTGGTTAGAATTACAGACCCCTAAGCAAAATGAATATTTATTCCCCAAAAATACTTTAAATCAGCTCTTTACATAAATGTTTGGATGAATTGAAAAAAAAATGATGAAAAATATATGGGTCTTCATGTGATTATGCTCAGTTGCATAAGTTTTACATTTGATACTATTAGTTATGATTGCTGCTAGGGAGGTGTAGTTGATGGGAAACTTATTGATAACATATGATTTATCTTTTTGTAGTTATGACTGTCGCTGGGGAGGTGTAGTTGACGGGAAACCTATTGTTGCTGGACTGGAGAAGTTTGCTATGCCTGTTATCAATGCTGTATGGAATTCTGTAAGGAAACAGTTCCCTGATGAGGTAAGAGTGATATATGTAATGCAAATGATGTATGACGCCGCTTAATATCTGTTGTTGCGGTATTTACTACAATAACTAGATTATTCTTTTGTAAATGGTGCATTTCTTTGTGAGATGACCAATGGAAAATTGATGAATGCACTGTATCTCACAAGGTTAAATGACTTGACCAAAGTGTTGATTTCAATGGTACCACAATTGTAAGAATTATTGATCATAAAATAGCAAATTTACAAATGTCACAATGGCTCATATTGCTGTTCTCAACTTGAAAAAATGAGAAATTTATGGGAGATATCCAAATCTTTGATTTTAATACAAGAACCTATTAATTTTTGTTTACTGTTTGATGGAACAGAATGATTGTGTTGTACCTTCTGGTAAATTTCACAATATCCAAGTTATAATTGACATAAGCTTACCACTGAAGCTTTCCTGAGCAAAATTGCATTTTACATTGAAAATTTGAAATAAATGGAATTCTTTTGTTAGATTTCAATAAATAAATACTTGTCATAAAGATAAAAAAACATCCCAAAGAAGCCTTCAGTCATGAAAAACCATACTGCATTGCATACCGTCAATAACCCTAGAGTACAGCAACATTCATTCTGTCATACAATAATCCCAGTTGTTTCTTTACAGTTTGATACAATAACAATGGAGGGATATGGAGTAAATGTACATGAGACAAAGTCTCTACAAATATATGGTCAAAACAACCAAAGGAACAATGCTTTTATTGTTGTTCTTCATCTTAAGTCACCATGAGGCCTTCAACAATGAGCTTTGCTCATACCTCATAGTAAGTTCAGGACTGCCCTTAGCACCGTTTTGAGTGGAATTCTTTGCTAAATGTCTAACAATTCTACATCCATGTTTTTTCTGATCATGGATGTACATAGGGTAAACTGATACTAAGTCGGACATGATCATGAGCCGGACAATATCGTTAGGGCGATATTTTGGAATATTTCTCTGTTTTATGTGAACATTTGTCTTTACAACATTGATATCAACAGAATCCCTGACACTTTCTGCTGAAGACCATATAACTGTTACCAGTCTGCAGTGCCAACTGATTTTTCTACAGCTCCTCAAACATTGGGTAACAGTTTTTATAATTTTTCGCATTGATATTGAGTCGGACAAAGTGTCCCAATCAAGATCACTTTAGGTACCCTCAGAAATCACTTGGAAAATAATAAAAAGTACTATTGTTGACAACAAAAAGAAGCAAATATAAGCACAAAAATGAATAATCAACAATACTTGGTTATCTTTATTCAGGTAAAATATTGATAAATCGTGAAAAAATAGCCCCAAAGTAAGGTGTCCGAGTTACGATCATTTATGTCCGACTCAATGTCAAGTTTGAAAATTTTACAATTTCTTGTATAAATCGAAAAAATGAATTATCCGGAGTCACAAAAGGCAGAAAATGACCAATCAGGGTCCGTACTTTACTATAGGACTTATTTCAATTGGTTAGAAAGTGTATTCTTCAAATGACAGTTGGTTAAAAATAAAAGTGTCTGCATCACTGTCAATTTACCCTATATACGTAATGAACCTTATTATATAGATAGTGGTGAAAGATTGAGATTTCCCAGTGAAAGAAAAGTGATAAGTAACTGTGAAATTATTTTCCATAATTTCACTCTAGAAAGTGACGTCACAATACATGTTGTCAAAGTTGTTGTTAAGTAAAAGTCTCATCGGATTAACTTTGAAAATGTAGTTCGTAAAACGAATCTTAAAATCAGCCACCAAAATATGCATGAAGATCTATATAATAAAAACTTTAAATAATCCTAGATTCTGATTATCAAAAATATTCAACTCATGATCGAAAAACACTGTAATTCACTCATGCCCTGCACGCATTTGTGAATTACTGCTTGGTTCAATCATTTGTTGAATATTTTGCGATAATCAGAATTTCAGATTAGTTAAAGTATAAATAATGTACATACATGTATACTGCATTTAAACTTACCACAACTTCATAAGAAATCAGTTATATTACGCCTATTAATGTTGTTATGTTCTACTTATCTAGGAAGCTATGTTAGATGAAAACATGCATATTAGCAAGCAGCATGAAGCGATGTTGTTAAACCATCAATCTAGGTTCGTTGGTAGAAAAGTCTTGATAAAGGAATGCTTAAAGCAAATGAAAGAAATTCAGGCTGGTGGAATCCTTACTTTGATAGGAAAAGCTGGAACAGGAAAATCAGCAGTTTTGGTAAAAAAATTTTATAGCTCATTAATACAATAGTTTATATTGACTTGATATTTTTATGATCTGTTTGCGTGGCAGACTAGGCATGTAGTTTGTCTGTCTGTACATCCATCCATTTTAAGTTAGTTTTGAGGTATAAAGTAGAATTTCAAGAAGGAAGATAGTTGATAAGGAAGGAGTTACGGTATCATCTTGAAACTACCTGCATGAAGGGGGGGGGCGCTTGAGAATGTGTGGGTCATTAGTTTGTTAAGAACAGATATATATGGAATATAGGACATTTTGTTTTTGATATAGACTTGCTCACTGCCAGTTTGAAGCATGCCTGTTAGGGTGAGCTTGATGCGTTATTCTGTGATAGAGTCTGTATCAAATACAAAATTTCCTATATTCTTTATTTCTGTAATTTGCAATTATAAATTTAGCTTGACAATAAATTGAATTAAGTTGAAATTTCTATTTTAGATTGAATAGTTAAGATATTGTTTATTGCAATAATTATTTTGCATTGTTCATTCAACATATGACACATATGAACCCATAGAGTAGTACTAAAGCATAGCTTTGCTCATGTCATGTCAAAGTTATCGGACAATTTCTTGACAAGGTCCAGTACAATGATACTGACATGATCAGTTACTGTAGATCAAAGGAAATTCATTCAATTTACCGATAAAAACATTGCTAATTAACAATTTTAGAGTTCACAAATACATTATTTTCTCAATATGGAGATTTTTGGGGTAAATGACCGTTTTCATTAAGTTTCTTTCATTATAAACAAATATTGCATAATTAGTTGATATTCCATGATGTATTGATTATTTAATATACATGTACATAGTTTCAAAAATCCTCACTACAATTAATTTTCCAATAAAGTAATCTGTTTTATGTTTAGTCCTCCCTAGTAACATCATACAAAGATTCTGACCAGTGTGACAGTTCTGCTAACTTGTTCGTCCATATTGCTGGAGCAGCCCCAGGGTCTACAAATATTATGGCAACTCTGAGAAGACTGTGTTATGAAATCAGGAGACAGTTTGGTTTGAAATCAGAGGTCCCTGAAGATTATAAGTAAGTTTGGTCTGAAATCTGAGGTCCTTGAAGATTATAAGTAAGATAGGTCTGACACTAGAGGTCCCTGAAGATTATAAGTAAGCAGAGGTCCCTGAAGATTATAAGTAAGTTTGGTGTGAAAACAGAGGTCCCTGAAGATTATAAGTAAGCAGAGGTCCCTGAAGATTATAAGTAAGCAGAGGTCCCTGGAGATTATAAGTAAGTTTGGTGTGAAAACAGAGGTCCCTAAAGATTATATTATAATATTGCTCACCTTACCAGCACATTATCATTCCTAAAGATTATAAGTAAGTTTGGCCCGAAAACAGAGGTCCCTGAAGATTTTAAGTAAGTTTGGTCTGAAAACAGAGGTCCCTGAAGATTATAAGTAAGTTTGGCCCGAAAACAGAGGTCCCTGAAGATTATAAGTAAGTTTGGCCTGAAAACAGAGGTCCTTGAAGATTATAAGTAAGTTTGGTGTGAAAACATAGGTTGCTGAAGATTATAAGTAAGTTTGGTCTGAAAACAGAGGTCCCTGAAGATTATAAGTACATGTAAGTTTGGGGTGAAAAATTAGGTCCCTGACTATAGATTATGAGAAAGATAAGTGTCCAATTTTGATTTTATGATTAATTTTTTACATGTTTCCAGTTACTTTACATGTATGTTAAAACCGTGGACATAATAACAGCTATTTCAGTTTGAAATTCTATTGTAAAAAGGTAAAAGAATGCTAGGACTGACAGAAAAATTGTTATGTGTTTATCACGAAAAATTAAATAGTTGTGAAACTGAACATCAAAACTGTAAACCAATTCATTTATGTAAATACTTTGTTTTTGTGGTGTTTGCAAGTATGAAAAATTGAGAAAATAAATTGTTGGAAATATTATTTTATTGCACCAAAAGAACTAAAATCACAAAAAATAGTCACTGTGAAATTCAGCAACAAAAGTGAAATAAAAGTCTCTTAAAAAACAAAATGGTTTACAGTATTCTAGCTATTTCAGAAAGAATATTTCTGGGAAACCATAGCATTGTGGTACTTAAATATCGAGGTATTATCAAAATTGCGTTGATATATTTATGTTCCGCGATTGGATGAGAACTAGAGTTGCCTTTTATTTGAAAAAAAAAAGATGTTCGTAATTGATGAAGTTTCGTTCATGATATAGTGGTCCAAAGTACAATTCATGGTGATAATGAAGACACCATTGCTGTTTTGTAAACATGTTTCATTCCATTTTAGGAATATTGTACAGAAGTTTGGAGAGATGTTAGGAGAAGCTGGTTCCCTGTCTGGGTCACCAGTTGTAGTATTTATAGATGGACTGGATCTCATGGAGAACACATTTTTACCCAGTACAATGGACTGGTTACCTAATCCTGTTCCAAAGGTATTTTTGGATTGTATTTGTTTTGTGCTTAACTGGGGTAATTTTTCTTACCAAAAGACTGGAAATTTTTTGTAGCAGAACCTTTAATTGACGCTGCTGATATCTAAAACTTAAACAAAAAAGTTTCAGAAACATTAAGAAAATTAGGAATATGATTTGCCTCAAAGGAGCAACATTTTATCTTTATCATTGCTGTAAGGAGTTACAAGTATGATTTCAAATACATTACACACTCGTTATATCGCCACCGTTGTGACCAAAGAAAATATTGGCATTCAGTGAGGGTTGCGATATCAAGGGAATAAATTATATATAAACTATGCAACTTTTTGAAACTTTGAATATAGTTGACAATAAGTGAGGGACAACCATTAAAAGGGGTGTTGTAAAGAGGGAGTATTGTATTTAGAAATCTTGAACTTACTAAAAGTAATGAGTGGTTTGAAAAACTGTACTGTACTGAAAGTTAAACTAAAAATGTGTAAAACAAGTATCATATTAAAGCAATGAATGCAATAAGTGCAACTATTTGGGCATGAAAATCATAGAATAGTTTAGTGACCTATTGAGGGCACCATTTCTGACATGTTTTGGATTGAAACATAATGAAAGACATAAGCTCGAATATAAATTACCAAAAAAATAAGGAATATATATATATATATATATATGTTTATTATTAGTTATAATAAGACAACATATGTATAACTACTTTAAATAAAAAAATGCAACAACAATAAACAAACAAAGAAGCAAACAAAAAATTTGCCAGTAAAATGGGATAGCTAGCCTGATTCAGTACAACAATCTTAATATGAAAGGGTTAGCTTGGTTTATAGATGTCTACAATCTCTCCTTATCTACCATTATTACTATAAAATTAATCACTAAATTTAACATACGTTAATAGATGTATTGTGGTGGAACAAAAGCCATTTTCCTCTTGTATATAGTCCAAGTAAATCGGAGGATACCTCTTGTAAGTGTAGGGATGTCATTTTAAAAATAACTTGTGTGGCCGATTTCTCCACATCATCAAGGTCCTGAAGACACCAAGAAATCTGCAAATCATGAAGACAATAAATTGAAAATGGTTACCATAAGTTGCGTTTTCAGTCATGATGGTGTGTGTAAATAGAGTAATTTCTATAAAGTAAATGAAACATTATTTTACAGAATGTGATATTTGTAATAAGTGTATTAGAGGATGGAAAATTCCACAATTCTTTGAAGAGATTGAAGACAGTCAGTGTTAATGTAGGTCCTCTAGATATGTGGGACAAGGCAGATGTAGTGAGAAATACCTTAGCAGTCCACAGAAAGGCTTTGGATGAGTCTGCATTTAATAACCAGGTAAAGCAAGCCAAAATAGTTGTGTGAAATTACCAAATAGAGTAAAAATCTTGGTCCAATACATATGTGGAATAAGGCTGATATAGTGACAAATACCTTAGCCATCCACAGAAAGGCCTTGGATGAATCATTTAACAATCAGTTTAACAAACATACATTTATATTAAAAGCTTTGAAATGAGAACCTCATAGGAAAACCCCCTTGGTGTTATACATGTATGTAGCATTTTGACAATGTAACATGCAGAATGACTTCCAGGAAAGGAATGACAGATTGAAGCATGGAACTTGATAGAGAGATAAAAGTATAATTTCCATGACAGATTGTTTCTATACGACCGCAAAAATGTTTGCGGTCATATATTGGTATGATGCTGTCATCGTCGTTGTTGTTGTCTTCGTCGTCGTCTGTAGACACCTTGTTTTTGGTCAATGACTTTAGTTCCAGTAGATCAATCCTTATGAAATTTTAACATAATGTTCTTTGGTACAAAAGGAAGGCTTGGAGTAGTTTTGGTCATTGTGACCCCACCCGTTTTTAAAAAAAGGGGCCAAAAGGGGTTAAAATTGGGTGTTTTTACATATTTGTCTGTAGAATCTTTATTATTAATCTGATTTTGATGGGTTTTTTTCAGTGTGCTCCTGAGGAAATTTCCAATCAGTGGTATGCCAACAGATTTCACGCAGCACGTAATGTTCCCAAGATAAAAGAGGCCCAAAAGGGGCGAATCCAAAAAATTATTTTTTTGTCTGATTTTGATGCAGTTTTTAGTTCGCCTCAACGAAGTTGAGGGGGACTATTGGAGTACCCCGGCGTCCGTGTCCGCGTCTACGTCTACATCTTCGTCCGCATTTGGGCATATATCTGTGCAACTATGCATGGTAGGGTCATCAAACTTTGTATGAAGGTGCATCTTTGGCTATCTCACAGCCTCCAAGAAAATTGGGTCTCTCTGACCTATATTTTCCGCTTGAACGACTTACATTCAAGTTTACGTCCGAGTTCAGATCTCAGTCACTATACATGGTAGGATCATGTAACCTTGCATATGCATGCATCTTTGATGGTAGGTCAGCATCCAGGCAAAAGTAGGTCACTTTGACCTATATTTTCCGCTTGAATGACTTACATTCAAGTTTACGTCTGAGTTCAGATCTCAGTCACTTATACATGGTAGGATCATGTAGCCTTGCATATGCATGCATCTCTGATGGTAGGTCAGCATCCAGGCAAAATAAGGTCACTTTGACCAATATTTTACGCTTGATTGATTTACATTCAAGTTTTCGGACGAGTTCAGATCTCAGTCACTATACATGGTAGGATCATGTAAATTTCCATATGCCTGCAACTCTGATGGTGTATCAGCATCCAGGCAAAATTAGGTCACTTTGACCTATATTTTACGCTTGATTGATTTACATTCAAGTTTTGGGAAGAGTTCAGATGTTAGTCACTATACATGCTAGGATCATGTAACCTTGCATATGCATGCATCTCTGATGGTTGGTCAGCATCCAGGCAAAATTAGGACACCTTGACCTATATTTCATGCTTGATTGATTTACATTCAAGTTTTAGGACGAGTTCAGATCTTAATCCTATACATGGTACGATCATGTAACCTGGCATATGCATATAACTCTGATGGTTGATCAGCATCCAGACAAAAGTAGGTCACTTTGACCTATATTGTCCACTTGATTGATTTACATCCAAGTTTTCGGACGAGTTCAGATATCAGTAACTTTACATGGTAGGATCATGTAACCTTGCATATGCATTCATCTCTGATGATAGATCAGCATCCAACATTGACCTATATTTTCTGCTTGATTGATTTACATTCAAGTTTTTGGACAAGTTCAGACATCAGTCACTGTACATGGTAGGATAATGTAACCTTGCATAGGCATGCATCCCTGATGGTACATCAGCATCCAGGCAAAAGTAGGTCACTTTGACTTATGTTTTACGCATGAGTGATTTATGTCCAAGTTTTCAGGCAAGTTCAGATCTCAGTCACTATACATGGTAGGATCATCTAACCTTGCTTAGGCATGCAAATGTGACGTCAACATCCAGTCAAAATTTTGTTACTGTGACAAAGTGCCATAACGAGGCGAACTCTGTAATCGTTGATTACCTATGTTTTTCTTTGGATTCCTCTTGATATAAGCTTTCAGCAGCATGTCAATGGATTTGGCGTAGCTCTTACCGTTTCCGAGCTATAAGGGATCAAAGAGGAACTATAAGGAGTCATAAGGGCTAATTTTCATTTTCCTAGTTTGTGTCCAACTAATTACTGTGTCAATCTCCTTTTGTGTCCATGTAATTATTGTGTCAAGCTCTTTAGTATGTCCACACTAACTGTCAATTACACTTGTTCAAATTTCAGTGGTCGACATGCTGCGGTCGTATCATGCTGCGCTCGGCGTAGCCCTTTATTATCAATAGGGAACCAATTTCCATTTATTAAAAAAAACTGAAATGCTGTTGCTTCAGTACTATATATACATGTAAAACCAAAAATGAAACTTACGATTTCATAGTACTGTTTTATATAACAATAATTTTGGTATAATTTCTAATATTATTTAAATACAGTAGAACTTAGATGACTCAAACTGCAATAGCTCAAACACCATGGATGTCTCAAACCCTTTTTCTGGTTCCTTTATTCAAGTTTAAACATAATTCCACCTCAATAGCTTGAACACCCCTCTAGCTCAAACTTTTTTATTGGTCCCTTGGGTGTTGGATCCCTTAAAGTTCGACTGTATGTCATTTATAATAGGTAATAAATAAAGATTTCTCTTTATTATAGATGAAACTGCTTCTGTCAAAGAGAGAAGGTGCCAATCCATTGTTTTTAAAACTTGCTTGTGAAGAACTCAGAGTCTTTGGTGTGTTTGAAAGGGTAAGTTAAGTATCTTAACACAATAAGTATGTTTGTCTCCATTTAAATTTTGATTATTGGATTGATAGAAAACTGAATATTTAGACCAATAAAAAATTGTATTTTGCTTTATTTTAAGATCACAATGAAATTGAAAGGTCTACCCCACACAACACCAGCGTTGTTACAGGACATTTTATCCAGACTGGAATCTGATCTCGGACAAGATATAGTGTCTACAGCTATTTCTTTACTTGTCTGTTCTAGAAATGGTTAGTACTAAATTCACTAACAATAGAATAAATATTCCAGAAAGTTTAAAAAAGAAGAATGTAAAAGTGCTTGCTGTATTTTTTATATGGAAATTAATGATTCATATTTTACACTTACAACTACATGTACACGCCACAATTATTTTCTGATATGGGTCCTTTTTCTGCCCCTTAAGGGTCTACCATTGTAAAAAAAATTGTTACAGACTGTTTTTGCATTAAAGTACCAACCCATAATTACAAGCTTCCATTAAATGTTGATAAAAATCAGTAGAAAAAATGGAACTATCTATCATAGAATAATGTGATATTATTTTGAAATTTAAAATTAACTGCTAAAATGTCTCGCATAATTTTGTTAACCATTTTATGCCAGTTTTTGCTAATAAGTATCAAGTTGCACTCCATTGAAAAGCAGTGAGCATCTTGAACATTCCAACATTTTGTCCAAATTATTATGTGGTCTTTTTGCCCAAGACATCAAACTGTCATTTATGACCATGAATTTGATGATTACATGTATCTCCAAATTCAGAACATTTGCGGTGAAGCTTATATAGAAATGCAGTCTTAATATACCTTGATTTATTACAAAATTAGATGTATTACAATTTCAAAACTCTAAATTATCAATATTTAAAGATAAAAATTGGTCATAAAAATATTTTTTGTTGTAAGTAGTTAGAAAACAGAATTTATAATGTTCTCATGGGTCTTTATTATTTATTATTTCAGGACTTCAAGTAGAAGAGTTGCATGATGTACTTAGCATTCAAACAATTATGGAAAGTGATAAATTCAAAATGGACGATGTACGTAATATAAAACTTACGGCAGAACAATTGATGCCTGCTGCTGTGTTTGGAAATCTACGGAGGTCATTGGAGACGTTCCTAAATCCTACAGACAGCTGGTTAGTAATCATAGGTCTTATGATATTATACCCCACACAACGAAGTTGCGGAGTTTATATAGTTTTTGACTGGTCCGTCAGTCTGTCCGTCCGTCCGTCTGTCATCAAGTGGGTACACCATTTGTCCGGATAACTCCTCCTACAGTTTTTAAGCTAGGAAGTTTTTATTTTGCAGGTTAATTGTGCACATATCAGAGATGTGCATACTACTTGGATTTTGATTTTTGATAATTTTTCAGCAAACTACACATTGTTGAACCTAGTCATTTTTATGCATTATATTGCATATAGGGTACACCATTTCTCCAGATAACTCCTCCTACAGTTTTTAAGCTAGGAAGTTTTTATTTTGCTGGTTGATTGTTCACATATCAAAGATGTGCATGCTACTTGGATTTGATTTGAAATAATTTTTCAGAAAACTACACATTGCATAACTTTGTCATTTTTATGCATTATATTGCATATAGGTTAGATCATTCGTCCGGATAAATCCTCCTACAGTTTATTAGATAGGAAGTTATTATTTTGCAGGTTGATTGTTCACATATCAAAGATGTGCATGCTACTTGGATTTGATTTTTGATATTTTTTCAGAAAACTGCACATTGTTGAACTTTGTCATTTTTAGCTCGCCAGGACGAATGTCCGGAGAGCTATTGTCATACCCCCGGCATCGGCGTCGTCGGCGTCAGGGTCAGCAAAACTTTAACCTGGCTTGTGGAATTGATACCTGAAGAGCTAGAGTGTTGATATTTGGTATGTGACTTCCTTGCGATGAGAGCTTTCTTCTGGTACCATATTTGTAGACATTTTGACCTTGACCTTGCCCTGAGGGAAATTTTTTAAAAACTTTAACCTTGCCTCTAGAAGGTAGGCAATTAGTGGTAGGGTGTTTATATTTAGTATGTAACTTCCTTATGATGAAAGCTTTCTAGTGGTACCATATTTGTAAACATTTTGACCTTGACCTGGCCCTGAAGGCAATTTTTGAAAAACTTTAACCTTGCCTCTAGAAGGTAGGCTTTTAGTGTAAGGGTGTTTATATTTAGTATGTAACTTCCTTATGATGAGAGATTTCTTGTGGTACCATATTTGTAGACATTTTGACCTTGACCTTACCCAGAAGGCAATTTTTTAAAAATTTAACCTTGCCTCTAGAAGGCAGGCTTATAGTGGTAGGATGTTTATATTTGGTATGTAACTTCCTTATGATGAGAGCTTTCTAGTGGTACCATATTTGTAGACATTTTGACCTTGACCTGGCCCTGAGGGCAATTTTTGAAAAACTTTAACCTTGCCTCTAGAAGGTAGGCTTTTAGTGGTAGGGTATTTATATTTAGTATGTAACTTCCTTATGATGAGAGCTTTGTAGTGGTACCATATTTGTAGACATTTTGACCTTGACATTGCCCTGAGGGCAATTTTTCTAAAAACTTTAACCTTGCTTCTAGAATTAAGTTGTTTAGTGGTAGGGTATTCATATTTGGTATGTGACATTCTTTTAATGAGAGCTTTCTTATGGTACATGTACCATATTTGTAGACATTTTGACCTTGACCTTGCCCTGAGGGCAATTTTTTAAAAACTTTAACTTTGCTTCTAAAATTAAGTTGTTTAATGATAGGGTGTGTATATTTGATATGTGACTTTCTATTGAAGAAAGCTTTCTATTACTTTCGATTTTATTGTGCTTTGAGGTTACTGGAATCCCCAGCGAGCTATGTTGTCTTCTGGCAACTCTTGTTATGCATTATATTGCATATGGGGTACATTATTTGTTCGGATAGGAAGTTTACAGGGTACTCCATTTGCCCGGATAAATCCTGCAGTTTTTAAGATATTTTACAGAATGATTGTGCATCTGTAAGAGATGTGCAAACTTCTTGTATTTAATTTTTGATTATTTTTAGATAATGCAGGATTATAGCATATGTGGGGGCGTGGGGTATGTGAGCTTGCTCACTAAGGTTCTTTAATTTTACTAGTTTGTGAAATGGTCATCATTTAATGCTTTATTTATACTTAATCTGTTTTCAAAAAATCACAATTTAAAAAAAAAATGGAAAAAGGGAGCACCATTTTGTATTGATGCAAAACTTGAAAATCAGAGTACATGTGCTATTGACTAACGTAACCACCAGGCCAAAACTCAATATAAAGGAGGAATGCCTATCAACAGCAGGACAGGGCATCTCATCAAGGCATCACACTTTTTCTCCAGTTTTGATAATTTTCAACTTGTTGAGCTTCAGAGAGCATGTTAAAATTAGTTTTTGAGAAGCTTTACAAAAGAAGCATTTATCCTCCAGTCATTGTCTGTAGTAAACATTTCATTCAGTAGACCATATCTAAATTCTGGTATTTAGATTTACCAGTTGTTGTTTGTCCTCCCTATGTTACAAAAATGTCTGCCCCATGTGACCAAGAATTTACCTCAAAAACATAATTTCATGATGTTTTATGCTTTATGATGTGTCATTTTCTTTTCTGTGACATTTTCAAAAGTGGTCCATTAAATCCTGATACCAGAGCTTGGATATGGTCTATTATTGGGAACTAGTGGATGTAATCGTTGTCATAGTAAGTGATGGATGTTCCTGTTTCAAATGATGAGATGTTGGCAGGGGGGTTGCAGTAGCACCAGTATTGGTTAGTTTTGTTTTACTTTCAGGAACAACCGATTGACCTTGGCCCACAAGGACATTGAAGCTGCTGTTAGACAGAGGTACATGAAGGGAACATCAGATCAGGAAATCAAATTCCATAAATTATTAGCAGGTTTGTAAAAAATACCATGCTACATTCAAATGTATTTTGCATTTTCACATTTTGATTGATTACCGTTTTCAGTTGTAGATAATACGCATTTATACATTATACGCACCCCCAAATCGGCCAANAAATCCCTGGCAGAAATAGTAAAATACGGCTGTATGTAAAGATTGAACGTCAATGCTAAACGGCAGAAGATGATAGGTTAAAAGTTGCTATATACTTGGAAGCTAGCGAGATTTATGGAGTATAATTGTTCTTTCATAGACCTAAGGAAATATTAAAATCGGCAATAGCTTTTGATATACAACAACAGTATTGTTACATACAGCTCATTGTAATTCTTACTAGAAAAAATAAATGCCTTATCGTAATTACGTTTTCTATAATACCTATCTAATGATCAAAAGAATATCCATTTGTATTTATTGTCTTCCAAAAATAATTATTCTTTTTGCCCAGCTTGGGATGTGACCACGCTTCCTTTTATGTGTGAGAAGAAAGGGTTTATTAATGTCACTGTGACAGCTTATCCGTATGATCACAATTCACAAGGTTTACATAATCACAGTTAATTATAGATGGTCACTGTTCAAATAGACAACTTATCCCAATAATCACAATTCACAAAGTTTATACATTATCATTGTCAAAACACTATAATTACATAATTTCTATACATGCATCTCTAATTAGTGTCTACACTTCCCCTCAATGACCCTCAACAGCTGATTGCACATGATACACAAATATTTACCTTGAACTGTTAACAGATAGATAATAAAATTGCTACCGGAAACCAGTCTTCATAATGTGTATATTTTAATAGAGATTTAGGTTTCCATCATTGTCAAGAGGAAAACAATAAACAATAAAATATAATGATGTCACAAACTTTTTGTTTTGTTTCTTATATAAGTTTCAAGGACCAAAATAAATATATTTTACATGACATAAGCGATATACGAACGTAATGCACAATCCCAAAATGGCGGTCGGAAAAACAATGACAAACGAGCATAACGATAAATATTGGAGTTTATTATGGGATTTATTTACATTTGACAGTAGAAATAGGTATGATAGCCATTCTTTCACCCGAAAACCCACTGAAATACATCCGGCAGCAAAGGCTTTGTTGTTTTTCAACTATAAAATGAACGTCGTGCACGTTCACAAAACGAATGTAGAAAATACACAAACTTGATCCCATTGCAAACATTTTTAATTAATAACACTAACAACAAGGTTAAAAATCTTTATTGGTGTACAAACATACCTTTTAACTTACCTAACGAACTTGGACTGGATTCAATGGTGATTTCCGCCGCTACGTTGCAAAATTACATCGAGGAAAAATGGGATTTTTGTCCGTTGTGATAGATTATACGCACCCCTTCTATAAAAATTATTTTCAAGTAAAAAATGTGCGTATAATCTACAACTAAAAACGGTAGAATGAAATCATTCCAAAGACTGAATGCAATACTGTAATTGTACTGTTGTTAGCTGGTACGTACTTAGTTTTGAAGATTTCAACCAACAAACATGGTCATGCGTATTTAATTTAGATGTATAGTTATAAGATTTGTGAATTTTTTTTCACCAATCATGTATAAGTTTTCGCAGGTATTTATTTTCATGTAAAGTATTGCCTGCTAATTCCATGAAAATTAGTACAATTATAATATAAGTTCATGATCAATTGCTGAATACTTTCAATATTTGATTAAAACTTGAATGAGAGATAAAGTTAAGAATACTTTATATATGTATAAATAAAAATGCATATCTATTTTATAAGGTAAAAATAAATTCATTCCTTCCTTGTCTGATAAAAAATGGCTGAAAGAGGTTAACCATTCTGGAAACTAATTGACATGAAATTGAACAAAGGTGTTAACATGAATTAAGTATATAGATCTTTTAGAACTGGTTATTATGGCCATAATAATTTTGAGGATACTTGTTAAGAATATGAATAAAGGAACTGTTTAACTATAAATAGTTACAGTGGCATTATAAATTTTAATTTATTTTCAGGATATTTCTATCAGTTAGCAGATCCAGTGAAGTCAAATAAGTTTGATGGAAATAACCCCAGAGCATTTACAGAGTTACCATATCATTTGGTAAGTAAGCTTTAATACAATGTATCAAATGGTATAAAGATATGAGTATTCATATTTTTACTTTCAGATATGTGTTCTGACTCAAGTCCTTGTCTCTTCTTAAAATTTCTTATCCCTTCTGTACTGAATCTATATTCTTCCGTAAATGATGGTTTACGGTGGGAGATGACCCATGTGAGATTGATGCATGTGACCTCATCTCACATTGGTAAATGACCAACCAGATGTGTTGATTTTTGTGATACAACAATCGTAACCATGACTTAACGTCATAAAACACCTGACGTCACAATGTAAAGAATACTCAAATTGCAACAATGTAGTTCAAACAGTAAAGGTTTCCAGACGTTTTTTTTCGCTTTGTACGGAAGAAATAGGTACTTGCATAAGATCAAAATAAAAGATCAGCATATCTTTCACTCATGTAAGAAATTCTATGTCTTTTTCTCTCATTCTGCTATGCTCCACTCGAGAAAAGACGAAATTTCTTACACTTGTGAAAGATATCCCAATCTTTAATCAGACCTTATGCAAGATCCTATTATTCACACATTTGAGACAAGCCAGTACCTTTTTTTAGCTGTTTGAGATATCCCTGTCTCAACCCACGGGTGAGATAAGATTTTCACATGAGGAAACACATTATGACGTTATTGACGTCACAGTAAGTTGCTGAGACATGGTGGACGACAAATAGAGTCTGGTTGTACAGACAGTTGTATATTTTGTTTATAACTGTGAGAAAAACAATCAAACACTGTTGAAAATGCACGATTTACAAAACTCAGACACCCTCGGGTAAGATTTCAATGCTTCTCTGACTCGGCAATCCTCGTCGGAGAAATATTGCATTCTTACCCTTGGGTGTCTTAAGATTTCTCATCTTGAACTTTCAATGGTGTTAGATTGTATAAGTCCTTGGAAAACTTTTATTTTGATTTTATTTTTGCCCTTTTCTCTAAATTGGACAGTATGATTGATAAATAAATATTATCGGTAATTTGTATGAATTTCCTTTGATCTACAGAGACTGATAATCCCAGTATCACTGAACTGGACATTATCATGAAATTATTAGGTCACTGTGAAGGCGTCACGTGCGGGTTGCTAAGCTGACGTCATGTTTTGTACTATTTATTGTGTTCATACGCCTAAGACGTTGAATGAAGAATGCATTTAAATTATTACAATAAACAATAGATTAACTTTGCTTAAATTGAAATTTTAATTTATTTCAATTTACTTTAGAGTTTTTTTTATCATTTTGTGAATTACCGATAAAAGAAATATAGGAAATTTTGTTTTTGATACGGACTTTATCATGGCGTAATGCATCAAGCTCGCCCTAGCGGGCTCACTTGATACTGGCCATGATAAAGTCTGTATCAAAAACAAAATGTCGTATATTCCATATTTAAAATTAAATAACTGAGGATAAATTCTACATATTAAAGCTTTGAATTTGCAGGCTCCTAATTTAAATGAAAATGTATAGTTATCAAGAGTATCCTAAAATTCAACAGTATATACATTTTCAAATTTCTAAATTGCAAAACAAAATAAATTTGAAAAATTTTTAGCTCACCTGGCTATGCCAGGGTGAGCTTTTGCCATCACTTGGCGTCCAGCGTCCATCCGTTTATCTTCTGTCCCTCCATCTGTCGTAAAATTTTCATTTAAAGATCGTCTCCTCTGAAATCCACTGGGCCAATTGGAACCAAACTTGGTCACAATAGTCCTTGGATGGTCCCCTTTAGAAATTGAATCCGTCAGGTCCGTACCTAATCCAAGATGGCCACCAGCGGGGAACATAGATTTAACATTGGGCCCTTTGGAAAAAATGTTCAAAGATCTTCTTCTCAGAAATTACCATTTCAATTATAACCAAACTTAGGCACAATGATCCTTAGATGGTCCCTTCCAAAAAAGGTATCAGACAGGTCCGTTCCTCATCCAAGATGGCCGTCAGCGAGGAACATAGTTTTAACATTGGACCCTATGGAAAAGACATTCAAAGACCTTTTTCTCAGAAACAACCAGTCCAATTATAATCAAACTTAGGCCCAATGGTCCTTAGATGGTCCCTTCCAAAAAACGTATCCATCAGGTCCTTACCTCATCCAAGATGGCCGCCTGCGGGAACATAGTTTCAACATTGGACCCTTTGAAAAAGACATTCAAAGATCTTCTTCTCAGAAACTACTAGTCCAATTATAACCAAACTTAGACACATGGTCCTTAGATGGTCCCATTTAGAAAAGGTATCCGACAGGTGCATACCTCATCCAAGATGGCTGCCGGCAGGAACAGTTTTAATTAGACACTATGTATTTTAAGGGGAACCTCTATCCAAATTTTATTTGAATATGGTCTGATATGGGTTGTTATGGATGGTGGAGCTCTCTGTTGCCATGGAAACCAGAAAATTTTAGTAAAAAGTACTCTGCTAGATATTTATTTTTGATTTCAGAAAATGTATAGGGGAACCCCTGCTCAAAATTTTTTTGAATGGTGTTCTGATAAGAGTTGTAATGGATGGTGGAGCTTTTGGCTGCCATGGAAACCAAACAAGAAAACCGAAACTTTAGAAAAAAAAAGTTTTCTGCTAAATTTTATGTTTGTTTTCAGAAATATGTAACCCTTGCCCAAATATTTTTTAAAGGGGCTTGTAATGTTTTGATTTCGGCAATAATTATTACCTAGATTATAAGTGAAACCCTTGCACAAATTATTTTTGAAAGGTGGTCTGAAATGGGTCGAAATGGATAACACATTCAAACCCATTTAAAGATAATATCTGAAACAATGGTACTTTGATGGTACCTTAAAAAAAAGGCATCCAGTAGGTCAACTGTCATCCAATATGGCTGTCAGCATTAAGATAGTTTATATTCGATTTAGATCTCTGAAACCACTAATCCAATCACAAAAGTCCTCTGTGGCCCCTCAAATTTGCGTTTTGCATGTATTCATCCAGTCTGAGGTGGCCTCCAGCAGGGAACATATTTTGGACCTTACTGTAAATGCCTTTTATCTATGTAAGCCATGGTCCAGGCGAGCGATACAGGCTCTTGAGAGCCTCTTGTTTTTATTTTAAAGGTCTACTGTGGAGAATTTAAAGAACTACAGAAAATCCTATGCAACTTGAATTTCATTCAGAATAAATGTCAGCTGGGACTAGCTACACAACTGATGGATGACTTCCTGGAAAAAGGTAATTATTTAGAATATGTTAGAATAAATAAGTCTTGAAGATGGTGATTTTCTTGAGTCCAAATAAAATCTTAACAATTTTAGATAAAATTCAGAAGATGTCTAAGAACTAATATAAAATAATTAACAAGAATGGTCTGAAAGTTTAAGGGCTAGCCTTATCTATTCCAATCCAAACTAATTGTTAATTTCATGATTTCATTATGATTACAGCGCTACCTAGTTGTAGAAATTCTAATTTCATACAATTTTCATATAATCTATTTCAGAACTAACCAGCAAGATGGCAGAGAAAGAACAATACAAAATGATGAACCAGGATAATGTAAAACAATACAAAATGTTTGTATCCAGACAGATACATGTCTTAAATAGGTGAGATAATATGTACATGTAGTCATCTAAAGTGTTCTCAGACTGTTGGTGTAATTTTGTTGACCCATCATGAAATTTTTGGTGACGCTCCATTAAACTCATCTCAAATTAAAAATTGTCTAACCAGAGAAAAGAATTAAGAATCTATATAGAAGAAAAGGAATTTTGTTTCTCATACCAAAAAATGAAAAGAGGCTTATCCAATAGTGTTAGCCTGTCGTTCTTGTGAAACTTTTTTACATGTACTTCAATCCATGAGTAAACAGAACTTATGTAGCCCTAAGTAGGTTTAGACAGTTCTTGATAAACTGGTGTTTTCTATGTATCGTGTGTGTTTTTGTCACATGTACATTCACTCCATATCCTTACATTTTTTTATGTTAGGAATATGTACCAGTAAAAAAAAACAAGACAAAATCATGATTAAGTTGAATTCTGAAAACTTATCTGAACCATGATTGGATTTTGTGAACAACACTCCTAAGTTGTTGAAATGCCGAATCTAAATTGACAGTAACTTCAGTATTTTGTTATCTTATTGAGCTTACAAACAAATATCCTCTTATTTGCTTATACTGTAGATTACAATATTTAAAAATTTTCTCCAGTGGAATTACATGTATTCACAAGTTCTAAGTATCCTATGTAAACATACCAGGTAATTATTTATATTTACAGTTACCCTGCTTTAACCTGGCAGCAAGCTATGAATGAGCCTGATACCTCTGTAGTACATATGGATGCTGTGGATAGCCAGTATGAGATTGGTGGACGTAATTATATGTCCTGGAACAACAAACCTACAACCACTGATCCTTGTTACATGACAATCAGTAACCTACCACAGGTATGGAAACAAATGTGTAAAAATAAAACCAGACATTGTATAGCAAACAGTAGACAGTATCATACGTCAAGTATATTTATGAGTTCATAATGAGATAATGAGATTTGCAAGAATTGTGTATCACTGGATAGTAACTCCAGTTTTGTTATGTCAAAATTACAATTAATGAAAAAAAGCTGTACTATACCGTGGTATTGACTTATATCATTAGTTTATATCCAAGTCAAGCATTAAAAATCTTGCAGATTAGAAATCTCTCACTTTTGAGACACAACAGGTCCTATTTTGAGATCTCCTAGTCTTGCACTTCCATCTGTGACAGGCTCTGAATATAAATTCATGGAAAAAAAAGTAGATAACATGACTGAATCATAAAAGTGGAGAATTAGTATATAGATCCCTGCAGATATTAGTAAGAACCCATATTGTACTGGATGTTATTTTAGATCTTTTTTGAAGTAAATACATTGTATACATTGTATTTAACCATATAATATTTTGTCCCCTCTCATTTTAAATGTATACTTGTCTAAGTCTTCTTCTGAAATGCTTAGATTTTATAAGTTCTTAGCTAAAACAATTAAAACTACTATACTGTATTAAAAAAATACATTTAACAAAATGAATATATAGTGACCCCTAGATGCTTTGTTTTAGGTCGTTTTAACCTTGATGTGGGATGTTGTCCTCTTGACATTTACCCCATTTCGTTTCTTTTTCATATATGTATTTTTACAGCCAGCGACTTTGGTAGCAATATCCAAAGATAATAATTATTTTGCTTCTGTTGAAATGCTCTTGTTCTTAGCAAAAGCATGATTTTAAAACTACCTCATTATAACGAAAATGAATCATTCTATATTTACAGCCAGTGACTTGTGTAGCAATATCCAGAGATAACAAGTATTTTGCCTGCGGTGGAATGGATTGTATGGTTAAATTGTATGACTTAAATACAGGAAAGGTAACCATTAATACAAAAAGTTACTTATAATATAGAGTAGTATGGACATGTCAGCTGTTAAAAAGGGGTAATATTAAAATCTAGAAAACAAAATGTTAAATTGAATAATACAGTTAAAATTAACAAATGGATCAAATTGAATTTAAAGATTGACCAAATTTTCGTCTGATCAGTCTTTATGAGGTCGTAGGTTAACACAGGTAAAAAATCTTGATGTTGTCAGAACACAAGAACAGTAACAAACAGGTATATGAATACAACATACAGCCCAAGATCAGAACTTATTAAGTCATTAGATGACTGTTTTACATTTAGGCCCTAGGTTTGTACCCTTCTGTTCAGCTTATTTTGACATAATTTTATGACTTTCATTTGGAAACTTAAGTTCAAGAAAATGCAAAACAATATTAGAAATGGAATTCACCTTCCTGTTTTTATATGCCCGTCTAATGACGGACGTATTATGGTATACCGACGTCCGATTGTCCTTCCATTCATCTGTCTGTCTGTCTGTCCGTCCGTTTCATATGTCGCGCTCTAACTTGACAACCATTTGACCGATTCACTTCAAACTTTGTAGAGGTATTTTATATGATGGCCTCACGATCTGTATACTTTTTCTTGAAATTTCCATTTTTCTTGCAAGAGTTATGGGACTTTATTCGTCAATTTGAAGGCAATTTTTTACATGTCACGCTCTAACTTGACAACCCTATGGCCAATTCACTTCATACTTTATAGAGGTATTGGATATGATGGCCTCACGATCTGTATACTTTTTCGTGAAATTTGGATTTTTCTTGC
Organism: Modiolus philippinarum; assembly: GCA_002080025.1. Lineage (NCBI taxonomy): Eukaryota > Metazoa > Mollusca > Bivalvia > Mytilida > Modiolidae > Modiolus > Modiolus philippinarum. The sequence goes on along the minus strand of MJUU01013579.1, from coordinate 156,166 downwards.
TAGAGTTATGGGACTTTATTCGTCAATTTTAAGGCAATTTTTTACATGTCGCCCTCTAACTTGACAACCATATGGCCAATTCACTTCAAACATTGTAGAGGTATTAGGTATGATGGCCTCATGATCTGTGTATTTTTTTGCGAAATTTTGATTTTTGTTGAAAGAGTTGTAGGACTTTATTTGTCAAATTTAAGGTAATTTTTTACATGTCGCACTCTTATGTATAAGTACTTTGATCGCCTCACTTCAAACTCTGCAGATTGATTTGTTAAAGAGATATCAAGCTCAATTAGGCAGTTATAGGTGCTTCTAAATTGAGAACCCCTTACCTAAATCATTTAAAGTTTTGAAGGGGTGACGACGGGCATATCATGCAACTTGGCGCAGCTGTTTATTCCTGATTGGTGTCGCTGCTGCACTATCAGGTAGTTCGCGGGGAAAACTGGTATTTCACGCATGTTCAAAAATTGTTGCTTGTGCGTGACTTTTCCCGGAATCATGACGTCATAGAACAAAACCTGATAGTGCAGTGGTGACACCAGGCAGATCAAAATAAGAAAGGTACATTCCATTGTCTTGAGCTCATTTCAGTTAATGCCAGATACAATGTATATTTGTATTTTTAGGGCCCCGCATCGAGTAGCGGGTGCCCTATAGTTTTCACTTTGTCCGTCTGTCTGTCTGTCCGTCTGTCCGTCTGTCCGTCAACAATTTTTTTCGTCACAGATTTCTTGGCTTCTATATGTGGGAATGATTTGAAATTTGGTCTGAAGCTTGGAAATGATGAGTTGTAT
>MJUU01013579.1:124905-142903 GCA_002080025.1 Modiolus philippinarum | reverse complement strand
CATGCTGCGCTCGGCGTAGCCCTTTATTATGCAAAATAATGGTGGCAACATGAATTCCAACTTATTAAAGTTAATTAAGATGCATGTACACATGTACAGTAGAACTTTGATGGCTCAAACTGCAATAACTCGAACACTATGGATGTCTCATACCCCTTTTCTGGACCCTATGTTTGAATTTAAGGAGGTTTGCTCTTCATGTTTTGGGATTTCTGTCAGATTTTCAGAATTCTCTGGTTTTATCCATTTAAAAGCATTATAATTTTTTGCCCATGGACCCCTTTATTTTTCCCATTATTTCATTACATACATCTTTATGAGCATTCTGTAAAACTTTCATTAAATTTTATTTATTCTGTCACATTCACTAGTGGTCAAACCTTGCTAATGTAAATCCTATGAAAAATCCAAGGAGTTCAGTTTCCTGCCAAATTTTTTAATCACATATAACTCAAAAACGAGATCATCAACCTATCAATTTTTTCTCTGAAAGCATTTCTTTTATAATTCTCTAACAGAAAATCACATTTATTTGAAATCCTATTTATTTTCATATGGAGTAGCGAACCCCCTTAAACACAGTTCGACCTTGATAGCCAAAACTCCTCTCTAGCTCAAACTGTTTTCATCAGTCCCTTGCATGTTTGATCCATCGTAGTTTGACTGTACATGTACATAATTATTTGATTTTTAGGACAAGTATGATTTAATAAGAGTATTTTCTGTTTTGTAGAACTGGAATGAATCCTTATGTCACATTAAGAGGTCATGTTGGTCCAGTGACAAGTTGCACCTTCAATAGTGATGGTACCAAACTGGCTTCAGCGAGTCGTGATGCTGTAAGTTATATATATTGAATTCAAATTCTGCACTGAATGTGAAGTTTGATAGATTACATCTTTTATATATATATCAACAACACCTTTACTTGCTTTGGAGCCAAGTTGTTGGGATGGATGTCCCATTTGTAATTTTAGAGAACAAAGTGACATTTACAATCTTGAAGCACAGAATCTGTAAAATATAATTTTAATCAATCTCCTAGCTTTAATCAACAAATCAGTAGAAATATATGAAAAAAAAATCAGATTAGAATAGAATCAAAGCAGGTACATATATATATGAAAATAAAAACAGACACTCATTTTATAAAATGGATATTTACCACCTAGAAAATCAAGATTTACATTTAAAAAAAGTTAAGAGACAATACAGTTATCTCTGTTTAAAAGTCATCTCCGTTATCTCTGTTTAAACGGAGATAACTGTATTGACACTCTATCAGTTTTTAAACATATTTGAGTTTATGGTCCTCCAAACATTTAAATTATACCTCCACTCTATAGAAAGGGGAGTAGGCCGCATTCGCCTTGTCCGTCCGTTCGTCTGTTCGTTTGTCCGAGAAAAAAAATTTGCCACATTTTTCTCAGCTTCTACAAGAGGGATCGATTTCAAAATTGGTATGCAACCTCTATATGGTTTGTTGTAAGGAGCAGCCTATTTTGAGTCCTGTCGGATGTGTACTTCCTGTTTGAAGAAATGTGACTGTTACGAAATGTAGTGAAAACATAAATTTTTCGTTGCATTTTGCTCAGCTTCTACAAGCGGGATTGATTTCAAGATTAGTATGCAGCCTCTATATGGTTAGTTGTAAGGAACGTCCTATTTTGAGTCCTGTCCGATGCATACTTCCTGTTTGGCGGAGTGTGGACTTAATTATGAAATTTAGTGAAAACATGAATTTTTGATCCTGGGTTCAATGAGTGGGGGTATACCTGGTTGCCATTCGGCGACACCTCTTGTTTATCTGCACTGAAGAGACATAAGTTGTCGAAATGCGCATATGCAGAATTTAAATCCACAGTAACTTCGGTATTTAGTCATTGATCTCAGTTAATTTTCTTTGTCTTTTTGCATTTTCTAATATGTAAATAGTCACTTTTGCCTATATTGCTGACAATTTCCTAGTAACCAATTAACCTATTTATCATTATCTTAAAGATACAGTTTTTCTTAATGATTAAATTTTGTGTTACAGAGTGTAAGGATTTATGACATCTCCATGTGTTTAATGGATGATGACCCAGAACCATTACAGATTTTACATGACTGTCATCAAGATTGGATAACAGGATGTCAATGGTCCAATATAGCAGATGTTTTAGTAAGTTAAATATTGTAAAGGGTGTCAGTGGTCCAATATACCAGATGTTTTAGTAAGTTAAATATTGTAAGGGGTGTCAATAGTCCAATATAGCAGATGTTTTAGTAAGTTTAATATTGTAAAGATTATAAAAAGGACTTTGGTGAACCAAACTACCAAAGACTGTAAACCAACTTATGTTATGAGGAACTAGGACTTTGCGTCAATCTTGCTACAGTTTAATTTTCTGTATTGTTCATTTATCCATTTAAGTAAATAACACACAAGTACAAGTTTGAGTCATTTGATTTTGAGATAGATTTAGCAAAAATTTACAGTGTTTTCAATAAGATTTGGAATAGGAGGAAATATTGTCAGAATAGGAGGCAGAACAAAATGATTTGGGCGAGGGGTCTGAAAACAGATTTAGCAATTTTGAAAGTGTATATTAGCTGCTGTAAACAAACGATCATTATGACTGCTCACATCTCTGAAATAAACTCAAAAACAGATTTATTTTGCCAAGAATTTCATGTTCAAAAGTGTTTTCATGAGCTTACCCTATCTCAAGTTTAATATATCTTTTTGTTGTATTGCTTTGTCTTGTTTCTCACGACATGTCCTTCATATTGTACACCATTCTTATAGTCAATTTTCAAGCTGTTCAGCAGTTTCATAGGACATTTTTGTAACATTTAACAAGGATTATGTAACTATCCTTTCTAAATCAATTGTCCAATATCATATAATTATCCTGAATTTTATGATACTGGACATCACTGCAATAACAATGCTGTTCATTATTTTGTAGGTAACATCATCCATTGACTTTAATTTGAAAGTATGGGATACAGCTACAGGCAAAGAGAAAGCTACACTTACTGGTCACATGGCAGGGATCAACTCAATGGCGTACAGTGTAAGTACATTTGTATTTATCATACTCCGCCCCAAAGAGAGTGTGGTACACTGCAGTTATCCTTGTCCATTTGTCCCTCCCGTGGTCCGCAATTTATTACTGGTGACATAGCAGGCATCAACTCAATGGCGTACAGTGCAAGTATTTATCATACTCCGCCCCAAAAAGAGTTGGGTACACTGCAGTTACCCTTGTCCATTTGTCCATCCTGTGGTCCGCAAATGATTACAGGTCACATGGCAAGGATCAACTCAATGGTGTACAGTGTAAGTATTTATCATACTCCTCCCTAAAGAGAGTGAGGTACACTGCAGTTACCCTTGTCCATTTGTCCCTCCCGTGGTCCGCAAATTATTACTGGTCACATGGCAGGGATCAACTCAATGGCGTATGATGTAAGTATTTATCATACTCCTCCCCATAGAGAGTGAGGTACACCGCAGTTACCCTTGTCCATTTGTCCCACCCATGGTCCGCAAATTATTACTGGTCACATGGCAGGGATCAACTCAATGGCATACAGTGTAAGTATTTATCATACTCCACCCCAAAGAGAGTGGAGTACACTGCAGTTACCCTTGTCCATTTTTCCCTCCCATGGTCCGCAAATTATTACTGGTCACATGGCAGGGATCAACTCAGTGGCATACAGTGTAAGTATTTATCATACTCCACCCCAAAGAGAGTGGGGTACACTTCAGTTACCCTTGTCCATTTGTCCCTCCCGTGGTCCGCAAATTATTACTGGTCACATGGCAGGGATCAACTCAATGGCATACAGTGTAAGTCTTAAATATAAGTGGTTATTTCTCATGAGGACTTGTTTTTTGCTTTATTCATGTTATTTGAAGTTATTCTGATGTCGTGAAAAATATTTTTTATATATAATATGAGACTTTGCACAGTAAATTATATGAGAGTGCAAATATTACAGTCCCATCAAATAAAATCAGACATTTTTAAAAGAAATTGTGAAATTTGCTACCTGTGAGTATGTTATCTAATGTTTCAGGAAATAAAAGAATAGTGATGTCATTTAAGGAAATGTTACCATAGATTTGATGGGACTTTTATATATTTTCCAGTATGGCTGTGTAGTGTCATGTTGTAGTGATGGTTCAGTCAAGGTCTGGTCACACAAAGGAACTGAGATTACCACACTATATGGTCACACACAACGAGTAACAGGATGTGATATGGTTGTCAAGGTTACCAAGGATACAGCAGAAGAAGAGGGTAAGTTAAAAGGAAGGATAAAATATGGCAGACTATTAACGTGTAGACCATGAGTTAACCGGTGTACTAATATTTAAGGTGCCCATCAGTGTTGTAGGCTTGGCTATTTTATCAACTTGCACTTTAATGAATGAAACACTAGAGAACATAATTGTAATCCTTTAATGGCCTTAAAATTGTAAATAAAAGAAATGTCATATAGACATGAATGCTGATGCTCTTTCATTTTAAGTCAGTTCCTCCTTGTTATATCCTTAAAACAAAGTTTAGGGGGTATATATTAATCACCCTGTCTGTCCTTTTTGTGTCTGTCTGTCTGTCAGAAATTTTGAAGAGCATATAATTTGCCTTTGAATATTTTCTGCAAAAAAGGTGTCAGCGCATGTCCTATTAAATGCTTGCTTGGATTTTGATAAAATAATACACAGCTGTAGTATATCTTCTGAAGATGAGTATGAAATAATATGGTTGCTGCCTAAATTTTGAAGGGGAGATAACTCTTCTCAGACTCTTAATATTTTCTGGAAATTATGGGGGAGGGTTCTAATATTATCAAAAACTATTCCGATTTACATGTTTATACCACTCTTGAAGAGCAGATATTGTTTGAATAATGGTAAAGGTTTGTTCTCAGATGCTGTGAGGAGGCATCATTGTTATACAAATTTGTATGAACAAAAATATCTGAATGACAAAACAAATACTGGGGACAGGACTTAGAGCAAAGGTATTGGGTTATAACTGTTAATGGACTCCTTTGCACTCATATTAAAAAATTCTCACAGGGGGCAGCACCCAGAAAACGGGGTGAGGAGAAAAAAACAGTCAAATTTAAGCAATGTAAATATTGGATGATAGGGATTTAATTAATTTTACTTTTAACCTTCTGTTTTTGGACGTAATCATATATGTCACCCTTCCTTTACCTTTAATGATTAATTAATTAATTTAATCATTTACATTATATGATGGTGGTTGATAACTTATACATGTACTACTGTTTGAAATTAACATTTATCATTTATTTTTAAATTGTCAATATTACTCATATTATGTATATAAATACTAAACACTGTAGGCAAATATCTAAATGATAAAAAACAGACATGAAATCAATAACAAAGGTCACTGACTGGAGACAGACATATAGACAAAAAATTATGAAATTTGAATAAAAGCAATTAAGTTTGTAATTTCCCGACGAAAGCAAGAATTAAGACACCTTTGTACATGTCACTTAATCAGATTTGCTGTGAGCACAATAATCATAAAACTTTTAAAGATGTAACAGTTTGGAAATAGTTATGTTTGTTCTTTTTAATGACATTAAGGAAACATTTCATCTCTTTTGTATCCATTCTCATATCATTTTATCCATACATACTTTTATGTAACTGATATATTAAGATTGTGTAAAAATATGTGATTGTAGATAAGTTATGCCTGCTGGTAAAACATGGAAATCTATCTGATACAATTCTACTTAAATACATGTACATAATGTTTAATTTGTTGAATTGGAAAATAAATTGTGTAGAAAGATAAATTAAAATGAATACATATACTCTTGTATCGATATTAAATGCCGGACTTGCGGAAATAAAAGGAAAAAAAAATTGAGGAATAATGTCTTAAAACTTGCATGTTTGCAGAATATTGACATTTCTAGTGGTTCTTTATTGGTCATATACATTTGTATAATTATATTTTACATACTGGGTTGGTTCAGCAGTGTATAGCAATAGAATGAAAATTATTTTTTTAAAGATTTAAAAATAATTTATACATGTTGGTAAACTGCTGTCACGTACTACCCAAAACCAACTTGCACATCAAATATCAATCACTGACCTTCCACTTACAGTAACTTAGAACGTGAATTAATGACAAACACTTAATAATGTCACTAGACCGAGAAATTGGGGGTCAATTTTTCTTACTTCCTAATGATAATAAGAGCTTTGTGGAAACTACTTTAGATATCTTACATTTATCTGGAAATAACACTGTAAACTAAGTTATTTTCGCATTCCACCAATTTTCGCTATTTTTGTGGTTGAGTTCCCACGAATATCTTAGAAGCAATCCCTAAGAACATGTCCCACTTCAAGTTACCTCGAAAATTAGCAACTGCAAAAATTAATACGTTTACAGTATTTTACATTTATGATTAGATTAATTAGACTTAACACCAATTTCACGGCCGAAAACAGAATGGACAAGATATGTGTTGGGGTCCACACTTGTTAGCATTCAGCATCTGTTTGATTCTTAATTCATTAATTGCTGATAAAGAGCAGTGGTGGATTTAGGGGCCAGGTGGCCTGCTTTGCATATTTTTGAAGCTTTATATTGAAAATGCTTCAAATTTTTGTGTCCCCTGCTGTAAGCAGAGTTGACATATAGGATTACCATCTGTCGTCTAATGTTGCATCCTGGGTCATCGGTTGGTTTTTGTATCTGCAAATCCTTCAGCATGTTCAGAACTGCTAGTCCGATCCCAACCAATAACTTTCAAGATATGTCATTAACCTGTGGTAGTTGTGCACCTGATACCTAGAATTTTGATTTTACAGATTTTAGAGGTTCGTGGAGTCATAATTGCTCATTTGTTGATCTGGTTAAAAGAGTGACCAAAATGGGAGAAAACAAAATCAAAATAATTTTTATACGAAGGCAAAAATTGTTTTGGTTATGGCCTAATGATATGATACTGGTGTCCCTGTTGCTGTAGCCTGTGGTATCTATAGACCTTATGCTTCTCTGTGTAACCCTAGTTCTTACAGTTGACCAATCCGTACATGCTTATGAAATTTAATAACATAGTGTGTTCTGTAATGCTGCACTTGATGTAGTCCTATATTAGCAAGAAAACAATTTTTGCAGATGATCAAGATATGTCATGGGCAGATATGGTAGAAAGTGAAGAAGCTAATAAAAAACAAAAGAAGAGTAAACGACCAGGTGTGAGAATGGATGATGTTGTAGTAGCAACCTGTAGTGATGATGGGACTGTCAGGATATGGCAACCTTTACAGGTAGGTCATTATACACACCCCACCCCAACCCTATATACAAACGCCCAGGTGTGAGAATGGATGATGTTGTAGTAGCAACCTGTAGTGATGACAGGACTGTCAGGATATGGCAACCTTTACAGGTAGGTCATTATACCCCCACAAACAAACAACCAGGTGTGAGAATGGATGATGTAGTAGCAACCTGTAGTGATGACGGGACTGTCAGGATATGGCAACCTTTACATACCCACCCCAACCCCACAAACAAACACCCTGGTGTGAGAATGGATGATGTTGTAGTAGCCACATGTAGTGATGAGGGGACTGTCAGGATATGGCAACCTTTACAGGTAGGTCATTATACACACCCCACCCCAACCCCATAAACAAACGCTCAGGTGTGAGAATGGATGATGTTGTAGTAGCAACCTGTAGTGATGACGGGACTGTCAGGATATGGCAACCTTTACAAGTAGGTCATTATACCCCCCACAAACAAACAACCGGGTGTGAGAATGGATGATGTTGTAGTAGCCACATGTAGTGATGATGGGACTGTCAGGATATGGCAACCTTTACAGGTAGGTCATTATACCCACCCCAACCAATTTCATCTCCATAAATGTTTGGCTGTACAACCCTTGATTTTACAAAATGCACTTTGCGTGTCTGCAGCAGAAATTTTGTGATTTGAATCAGTTTCTTATATAATGTTACTCTACAGATGAACTTTGATGGCTTTGAACTGCACTCGCTTGAATGCCAAGAATGTTGTTCCTTTGTTCCAAGTTTAAACATAGTTTGACCTCAATAGCTGGAACATCCATCTAGGTCCATCTTCATCGGTCCTTTGGATGCTCAAGCCATCAATGTTTGATTGTTATATTATTAATACCAAATTATAACTGAAAATTTTTTAACTGTGTTTTGCTTACAGGCAAATGAATTGGCTAGTATGACTGGTCATGATGACAGAGTAGTGAGTGTAGCATCAGATAAACAGGGTAGACTATGTACCAGTTCTCTAGATAAATCCATCCGCCTCTGGTCCCCACAGTTGTCTACTGAAAGAGCAGATACCAGCCACAATGGACCTGTCACATTTGTAGAGTGTATAGAAAATGGAAATGGATTAATAACTGGTAGCAGGTATGTTCAATACGATTGAGTTCATAATATTAGCCAATTTTTTTCCTAAGTATGAAGTGTGAATATAACTGGAATTAAGATCGTAGATATTATGTTAAACTTTAGCTTTGGTTTTCTCAAGAATTTCTTCAAATCATTTAGGGCCTGAATTACACATGAATTAAGGATAAAAATACAGTGGAACCTGTCTATAGGGCCTGTAAGTCTTGTACAATTTTGGAACTTCCGGGATCAAAAATTGTACCCAGAAGTTACATGTTAAACAAAGATATGTGACGTTTCACACAAAAATTTGAACATAATAATCCTAAAACGTCATATTTTGGCGGGATGCGTTTTCGAATTGCCTGTTTATCGTGGATTCTCTTGAGTCACATGACGAGACTAACAGACCCTATTCCGACATAAATTTTCTGGTCCCAATGACAGCTTTGTAAGTTTTCTTAACCTGAGTAATCTGACATATTTTGTGGTACCATACTGTGTCTGTAAATATTGTAAAATTTGTTCACCTAAGTGTACTGAAAAATTGAGAATGGGCATATGATACCCAAATGAAAAATTTATAAGTAACAATTTTGAGAGGTCATGTTTTGACAGATATCATTTTGGAATAGCAATTTTATCATGACAAGACTTGCACATTCTGTGTAGTAGCCATGATATTCTTTATGATTTTCAAAATATAAGATTTAATTGTAGCAATTTTATGGGGGAAATAGGGGCGCTTGCAAGAATTTTATGTTTTTTAGCCAGGTTCTTAGTTTAATGCATCTTTTGATAGCAGTTTGAAAAAGGAGGATTAAGTGAATTTATGTGAGACTGAAGTTTACTTCATCCAATTATTTTGTGATTGACTGACGGTAATTTACAATAACCATGTTTAACCAATATTATTTACTTAAACATTAGTGGTTAATCATTGTAACTGTATTTTTCAGGGATGGTGTGGTTAAATTTTGGTTTTCAACACCAGATGGATTTGTGTGTGATAGATCTATACAGGTAAATTCATATATTTTTCTTTCTATTCACAAATAGAACAAAGAATGCAAGATGTTTGAATGCAAAAATATGTATTGTGTTGAGCTTTTGTGGTCAAAATAAAACATGAATGGACTTAATATGGAAAAAATGCTGCATTTTAAAATTTAACCCTTTTAAGTCACTGTTCCAAATATGTTGACTTTATAGAGAAAAAAAGGGTATTGTAACTTATAGGGACTAAGCAGAGATAACGAATGCCATAACTCTTTAAAAATATTTAATAACTTTATGATGTGTAAAAATTGAGTTTCCATTTTAAGTATGAGATATTAGAGAACAATTGATGCAGAAATTATTTTTTTTAAGATTTCCAGTAAATCAGTAAATGCAGCTTGTTACCATGGTAACAATAATGGAGCAGATCTTGTTACTGCTGGAGATGATGGCCAGGTGATCATGTGGAATGTGAAAAAGGATGGTTCAAAAATCAGAAGGTATGATCTTAAATGTGGGATCTAGTTGAGGTTGACATAGTATCTCTGTATAGCATCTCTTGTGTGTGTTTTGTGTTGTTATATTTCCTCTTTGAAAAATGATTGTTTATATTGATGAGGATGTCCTTCTTTCCTAAAAAACTTCTTAAAAAAACTAAACATGTTTCTTATAGTCATTTCATAAAATGCAAATAACTTAAGGTAACTTTGACTTTAAGAAATAGATTTTTAGCTCACCTGGCCATAGCCAGGGTGAGCTTTTGCCATCACTTTTCATCCGTCGTCCATCCAGCGTAAACTTTTCATTCAAATATCTTCTCCTCTGAAACTACTAGGCCAATTGAAACCAAACTTGGCCACAATAGTCCTTAGGTGGTCCCCTGCAAAAAAGTTGTTTTTCAGATCTGCGCTATATCCAAGATGGCCGCCAGCGGGGATCATAGTTTTAACATTGGACCCTATGGGAAAATACTTTCAAAGATCTTCTCCTCTGAAACTACATGGCCAATTGAAACCAAACTTGGCCACAATAGTCCTTAGATGGTCTCCTGCAAAAAATTTGTTTTTCAGATCCGCGCTATATCCAAGATGGTCGCCAGCTGGGATCATAGTTTTAACATTAGACCTTATGGGGAAATACTTTCAAATATCTTCTCCTCTAAAACTACACGGCCAATTGAAACCAAACTTGGCCACAATAGTCCTTAGATGGTCCCCTTCAAAAAAGTTGTTTTTCAGATCTGCACTATATCCAAGATGGCCGCCAGCGGGGATCATAGTTTTAACATTGGACCCTATGGGAAAATACTTTCAAAGATCTTCTCCTCTGAAACTACACGGCCAATTGAAACCAAACTTGGCCACAATAGTCCTAAGATGGTCCCCTTCAAAAAAATTGTTTTTCAGATCTGTGCTATATCATAGATGGCCGCCAGCGGGTATCATAGTTTTAACATTGGACCCTATGGGAAAATACTTTCAAAGATCTTCTCCTCTGAAACTACATGGCCAATTGAAACCAAACTTGGCCACAATAGTCCTGAGATGGTCCCCTTCAAAAAAGTTGTTTTTCAGATCTGCGCTATATCCAAGATGGCCGCCAGCAGGATCATAGTTTTAACATTGGACCTTATGAGAAAATGCTTTCTAAGATCTTCTCCTCTGAAACTACATGGCCAATTGAAACCAAACTGGGCCACAATAGTTCTTAGATGGTCCCCGGCAAAAAAGTTGTTTTTCAGATCCGCGCTATATCCAAGATGGCCGCAAGCGGGTATCATAGTTTTAACATTGGACCCTATGGGAAAATACTTTCAAAGATCTTCTCCTCTGAAACTACTGAGCAAATTGAAACCAAATTTGGCCACATAGTCCTTAGATGGTCTCCTGCAAAAATTTTGTTTTTCAGATCCACGCTATATCCAAGATGGTCGCCAGCGGGGATCATAGTTTTAACATTGGACCTTACGGGAAAATGCTTTCAAAGATCTTCTCCTCTGAAACTACATGGCCAATTGAAACCAAACTTGGCCACAATAGTCCTTAGATGGTCCCCTAAAAAAATGTTGTTTTTCAGATCCGCGCTATATCCAAGATGGCCGCCAGCGGGTATCATAGTTTTAACATTGGACCCTATGGGAAAATACTTTCAAAGATCTTCTCCTCTGAAACTACTTGGCCAATTGAAACCAAACTTTGCCACAATAGTCCTTAGATGTTTCCCTTCAAAAAAATTGTTTGTCAGATCCGCACTATATCCAAGATGGCTGCCAGCGGGGGTCATAGTTTTAACATTAGACCTTATGGGAAAACACTTTCAAAGAGCTTCTCCTCTGAAACTACTGAGCCAATTGAAACCAAACTTGGCCACAATAGTCCTTAGATGGTCCCCTGCAAAAAAGTTGTTTTTGAGATCCGTGCTATATCCAAGATGACCGCCAGCAGGGATCATAGTTTTAACATTAGAACTGCACCCCCATCCAAAGTAGCTGCCAGTCTGGAATATAGTTTAACATAAGATAATATAACATCAATGTCCATTAACAAATTTGAAAATGATGCCCTTAAAACATTGGGATTATTTTAACTGCATATGTCAGCCGTGGCCCAGGTGAGCGATACAGGCTCTTGAGAGCCTCTTGTTTAAAGGGATATGTTCAAAAATTTTAATGTGGGGTCGTCAAGGGAGCAAGCCTTGAAAGGACTTTTTTTAGAGCGTGATTCATTAAAAAATCCCCTTAAAATTAGGTTTGATAAATTATTTTACAAATTTCAATGCCCACCTAAGTGTGTTTAAATGTAAATTCAGTTTACTCCCAATGGTTCAGAGTAAATTGAATTTTTTTCTTATCTTTCTGGTGCCAATTAAGTAAGAGTTTAAAAAAATAAAAAATAGAATCGACAGTAATACCACAATATTTATGATCTTTATATATTAAGGATAGAGAAAAAATGTGTTCTTGAAGATGGTCAGTCACCTGTAACATGTTTACTCAAGGCTCAAGAAAAGACTACATTACATATCTACTCAGCTGGCTGGAAGGGAACTGTCTCGGCATACAAAGATGGAAGCTTACTTGCTAGGTAAGTAATCTCCTGAAGATATCATTATTTCACAGTTTAAGGGTATACTTTGAACAGTTTACTGTAGGTGATTTTATGGACTAAGGAACTTTAATGTTCAGCAATCAAATTTTCAAAAGTGCAGTCAATAAATAGGACAGAATTAAAAGATAGAATACAAAAATATAGTAAATACACTGATATTGGTGTAGACTTCAATGGGTCATTATTTTCCATATACTTTAGGATTGAATTGGTCAGATAAAACATGTATTTCTAATTAAGTTTATGCCAGACTGATTATCTCCCCTTGTTTTATTACAGGAAATGTGTAGTGGACCCCGTAGATTGGATATTAAGTTTATACCAGACTTCCGCTAACCCTGGACATCTGTATGCTACAACTGCTAATGGACTGATGATCATGATGAATGTTCTGTATGAGAAGGTGTGAAAATTAATAAAATTAAATAAAATACATTTTTACTTTGTTTCAATATTGGTTTTTCAACAAAAAGGTAAAGGTAAAAGTAATATTTGATTAATGTTGGAAATTACAGGTATTCACCTGTAACAAATCAACAATGAACATAGCTCTATACAAGCTTTTTAAAGCAACGGCGAGATTAACTAAGGTTTAGCAAATGTGAGCTTCTCGCATGGTTGCAAGGCTTGTGGAGGAAGAAAGCCACAAAGTTCCAAGCTGGAAAATCTGTGAAACCATTGTGATTTAAAGTCCAGTGCCTTAACCACTTGGCCACCCTGCCCAAATTAACATGTGAATACCAATTAAAGGTATGATAGCTATATTGTGGGATGAAAAACCATGAATCTCCTTACAATTAACCTTCTAGAAGGCAAGTACAATTTTCCATTCAACTGGCAAGAGTTTGTTTCCTCTCGCTCATTGTCTCAAAAATAACAGTTGTAAAGATCAAAAAATTAATTCAAAATTTTGTGTAAATGATTAAATTTTATTCTACTTTACATAATTTTCTGTACCATCATTATATTTTGATTGTTCCTGTTAACCATATTAAAACAGAATGATTTTGTTTACCTTTAGAAATGTAGTATACAAGTAAAAATGAAGGTAACGGTTCCTAATACGGTGGATACAGATGTTGTAATACACAAACAACAGCCAATCTTAGTGTATTGTGTGGCAGGAGATCACAATCAACAGATAATTGGTGATTCCAAAGGGCAGATAACTGATAAAAAGAAAAGGACAACCAGGGTAAGTTTATTAGGGCCCAGCATCGAGATGCGGGTGCCCTATAGTTTTCACTTTGTCTGTCTGTCTGTCAGTCCATGAACAATTTTTTTCGTCAAAGATTTCTTGGCTTGTATAAGTGGGAATGATTTGAAATTTGATCTGAAGCGTAGCAATTTTCAATTTTGACGGACTTCCCCTTCCTGTTTGCCGATCCTTTGTTTTTTTTTCTATGAACAAAATTTTCGTCACAGATTTCTTGGCTTCTACATTAGGGAATGATTTTAAATTTGGTCTGAAGCTTGAAAATACTGCATTGTGTAAGCAATTTTCAGCATTGTCACGCATCCACTTCATGTTTGCCCATACTTTGATTTTTTTTTACCTTCAATGAAATTTTCGTCACAGATTTCTTGCCTTCTACACTAGGGAATGATTTGAAATTTGGTCTGAAGCTTGGAAATGATGAGTTGTATTGTTTGAGTGAATTTTAGGTTTGTCGCTGAATTACTTTCTGTTTTGCTGATACTTTGATTTTTAACTTTAAATGACTTGATATTTAGTCTGAAGGTAAGAAATGATATAGTTTGGTAAAACTTCAAGAAATCACTGTATCCAGCAAATTACTGTATTGACACATTAGTGTGTCAAACAGAATTTGAATCCACACTTATCTGATTTTTACATTTGCCCAGAGTTTCAGGATGGAAATAGCGGGCCCCTTCCGACAACAACAGTTTCGACATGCTCTAGTTTTAAGTATCCTAACCTTTTATGGACTGTAGACCCATACATGTACCACATTTTTAGACCCAGCTCATTTGTTAAAGGCTTGTCCACTGTTGTATACAGTTAAATTTTGCTTTGAAGAGGCTGGAACTGGGGTATAGTGCACAGACCTACTAGAAATATTACATCATTTCACTAGGAACTTGGCATTTTTATCAGTTTTACAAAGCATGGCAAACAAAACCCCAACAGCACAGCAACACATGAATTGAACAGCAGTGAACACTTTCATGGCTGCCAACTTTTGAAAATTGCTATGGGGGTTTTGCTGCATGTCAAAAAAGAAAACTCCTTATAACTTGGCTATAGGAGGTCTTATGGTATACTTTTGTTGTTTATAGTGTTCTTATATGTTTCATCATTACATTGAACTCTTCCTTAGTTGTTCGTCTTCAAGTGTCTTTTATTGGGAATTTCAACTTTTGATTTTTTTAGGCTCCATGGGGGTTTCCCTAAAAAAATCTAGAAGGCGGGAAGGTTGGCAGGCCTGCACTTTGCATAAAAATAACCCTGTACTACTCTCTTTTAAGACTACATGTATTTGTCAGAAACTAGGAAGGATACAACAATAAAGATTTGAATTGAACTTTAAAGATGAATACATTTTTTTGCTTTAATAACTTTGGTCATGTTCTACAGTTAGATCCTTTTCTGCATAAAGTCAAACAACAACTGATTAACTGGTCAGAAGAAAGCTGACATTAGATTTTTATCAGTACATGAAGTAGTTTGCTATTTTTTCCTACAATTTTCCATCTAGCTCAAGTTTTTTAAAGTTTAAATGATAATACATATTGATGGAACATGACTTATAATTTCTCTAATGACATTATTAAGGTTTTTGATTTTCAAGGTTATCTATCAAATGTCAAGGTCATTTTCAATACAGACAATGTCTTATTGTTGTATTGGACATTATACAATACGTCAGTTATTTTCTGCCCAATTTGAATTAATTTTTATCTTTATATAATTAAACCACCTGTTACGTTACATAATGCTTTTAAGTTTACAAATCAATAGTATTTAATTTGATATTACATAAGTAAAGTTGAAGTTTATGCATAATAAAAAGTTCACTGTAGTTTTGTTTTGTCAGATAACAAGTACATGTAGTTCTGTAGGATAAAATGTTGATGAAATTTTATTATGAGAAATTTCAAAACAAAAAAGGTTTTTTCAAAAATTTATAAATTGTTAAACTTAGGAAGTTAAAAAACAAGTCTTGCTTTTAATCAATATGCATAAAAATGAGTTCTGAAATATAATTTATTAGTAAATAAGTTAAGAGCAAATATGGCAAAAAATAGAGATAGGTCAATAAGTTGGTTTCTGAAATGTTGGAGAATTTATCATTTGGCAGGAAATTTAACTCCTTACAAAGGCTTTTCACCAGGCAAAATATAATATGCTTTAGAATTTTGGTAAGAAGAAAATTTTACCAATAGAAGTAAAATGCCAAAATAAAAGTAAATTTTGTTCATATTGAATAAACTAGTTTATCATCAGCTATCAACAAACTTATATACATGTATTGATGAAAATAACATAATTATGGTTGTAGGTACATGGAGATGGTATAACATGTGTGCAGATGACGGAAGATGTGATTTTCACAGGATCTCTGGACAGAAATGTTAAAGTATGGGATAAAGACATGAACCAGGTATGTCTTTGTACGGTCAAACCTAGGATGTCATTGTTCAGTCATGTTATCATTAGTTTTACTGTCACAAACTTCAATGTCAAAAAGACTTACCATATTTTACAGCCTATAGGTTGAGACTTTGATTCTACCATTATAATTGTATGACCAAACAGTTAGTTGTATACACCACATACATACCTCCTAAATATTCCTATTTGTGGGCTCTTTTCCCATGAAAGTATCAATCTTAAATTTTGAGAGAGCACCTATTTTTCCTAGTTTAACAAAACCATCATTAGTTTATTGCCTGGTGCTTTTAATGTCATAAAGATGCTTTAAAACAACAAGACAGTGGATATAGGTTTTATGGAATGCTTGGAGTTGTTTTAATGCATCAAAACTCCATGAGAATTTTAAAAAATTGGCACTTATGCACACAGACCTTCAAGCAGTATCCTATGGTATCTGAAAAGTCCCCCTAGTTATCAAAGTTTTCAGTTTTATAGAATTCTCAGCAAAAGGTTGTAAAGAAACTTGTGTAACAATTCCTATCTGATTATATTCTTTTGTTTTTCAGATTGGTTTGTTTTTCTGTCAGGCACCAGTTACATCTATGAACATTATAAAATCAACTAGAAATCCTTTCCCAAGTGTGTCTCTAGCTTGCGGTGATGAATTGGGTAATATTCATTTCCTGACATGGAAATCAGCTTTGTAATATCAATGTGTATACTGTACTGACTTGTATAAACTGAAATGTAGAGATTATAAAATTGGGAGATTTGTGTACATAGCTTCACAAGAAAATGCCCTGAAAGCTGAAAGAAAAGATTTTAAAAATGTGGAGATGTGTATTTGTAGAGACAAAAGGAAGAGCAGTGTAAATTCTTCAATACATTCAATAACTAAATACAGTGACTGTGTTTATAAGAAAGATATGTAAATATAGGGCAGAAATTACAAAACAGACATGTTCTCATTATTGTAAATAATTACACATGTGTTGAAAGCACAGTTAGTGTGCATTTCTTTTTGTTGCATTGAATATACCAGGCAATACTTCCAGTGTTAATGTAGATTTGTACATAACTGAACATACCAGGCAATACATCCAGTGTTAATGTAGATTTGTACATTACTGAACATACCAGGCAATATATCCAGTGTTAATGTTGATTTATACATAACAGAAGGAATGATTGTTACTAATTGTTTTAAAAATTCAAAAAAATAATTACTGTAAATAATGACTATCTTTTTATCATCAAAGAGACAAATCATTTTCCACAAATAGGATATAGAAATTTGATATTGTACATAAAGATGTAAATAATGTGACTAGTAGTACATCTGTAAATATTTTATATCCTATAATCTGAACACATTGGACCAAAAATTAATGATGGAAAAAACTTTTTATAATATATCACTATACATAATGTACTTGATTTATCATTTCATTCATTTTATCATAGACAAAAGGAGTACTTGCTGAAATTGCCCCAGTCAGGATATATTCAGAAATATATGTATAAGCAAAAAAATATATCATTTGTAAATAATGACCAACTAGCCATGGAAAAAATAGATAAAATTTCTGAATTGTTGTCTCGCCAAAGCGAGACCTAGGTATAGCAATCCGGCGGCGGCATAAACTTTTTTCTAAAACCTTCATAACTTTTCAAGGGTAATACATACAAACATCATCTTTGGTCCACAGCACCACCAAGTGATGACCTTTCCAGCAGCATATATTTTGGATGACCTTGACCTTGTTTTCATGGTTCAATAAGCACATAAACATTGCGACATAGTTTCACATTCAAGTCCTTTTC
>MJUU01013579.1:113601-124808 GCA_002080025.1 Modiolus philippinarum | reverse complement strand
GTTGCCTTGACCTCAGTTGCATGGTTCAGTGAACTTAGAAAATCTGCGACATAGTTTCACATTCAAGTCCTTTTCTCAGTAACTGTTACACCTAGACCCGTCATATTTTGTTTGTAGGGAGTCTGACACATGTCATGTTTCTTTGACCTCAATTTCATGGTTCAGTGACTTTGTTAAATTTTTACATTCAAGTCTATTTCTCAGCAACTGTAACCTCTAGATTCACAATATTTGTCCTATAGCAAGATTTATTTGGGTATATGCCAGTCTGACATTTGTCATGTGACCTTGACCTCAATTTCACGGTCTAGTGGCCACGTTAAGTTTTTCTGCTTAAGTCCATTTCTCAATAACTAGAAGTGGTAGGTTGATAATATTTGGTATGTAGGTTGGTCTTGGGTAGTACATGTCAGTCTGGCAGGTGACTTTTGTCCTTGACCTCAATTTCACAGTCTAGTGAGCATGTTCACTTTTCTGATTAGTTCACTTTTCTGATTAGTTCACTTAGATTTCACATCAATTTAGAGTCCAGCAGGGACAGGGGAGACATCTTTTAGGGTCATCACTTGTTTTATATTTATGTCTTTGAATTATTACTTTGTTGTTTGGAAATTGAAAAAGGATATGTCATTTCATTTGTAAGATAACCATTAGCAATCTGACAAATGTAGCAAGTTTTGTGTCTTATGTATAAATATGTTGTTTGTATTATATGTATATATTTGTAAATTTATTTTTGACATGTGTATTAAATGTATATATATATTTGTTCTTTTATGTAAGACATATGTGTTAAATGTATATGTTTGTTATTTTATTTCAGCTATGTTACATGTGAATATTTATGACACATGTTACTAATGTACATCTTATTTTTTACCATCATGCCAATACTATTTTACTATTTTCATGTCAAGCTTGGAAAGGCAAAATTGCAAAGGACAAGGCACACTTGGGCATATGCAAGTAAAAATAAAGCTAATTTTTTGATAATTTAGCAGTAAATTGGAGAATAATCAATCAACATTTTCTGAAAAAAATGGTCAAGAATGATAGATTTCATTCAGGCAAATCTTTGTCACATTTACTAATGGAATAGCCCTTACTAGTTTTCTTTTCATAGTTCTCAAACTTCTGCAAAATTTTGTTATGGTCAAAGCATGCAACTTCAAATAAAAACTGAGTGAAAATATGGTAAATTTTATCTTATCTACTGTGCCACAAAAAAGTGTTGGATGTAAATCTATGTATAAAGCAATTGTTTTGGACCATCC
This sequence comes from Modiolus philippinarum, assembly GCA_002080025.1. NCBI lineage: Eukaryota > Metazoa > Mollusca > Bivalvia > Mytilida > Modiolidae > Modiolus > Modiolus philippinarum. The sequence continues at coordinate 123,534 of MJUU01013579.1, read as the reverse complement.
TGAATAAAATTACAACAATTTTTCACTTAATTTGTAAAATTCCTAATTTCATAGATTTTACAGTGCCAAAATACATCCTTAGTATACCTTGTTCTTTAAAATGTTTCAGAAATTCAGTAAATGTACCATCATGTATCATGCAAGTTTTATACCCTATTTGGAAAAGCTAATTTGTAAATTTATAGTGAGTTTTCAGAAATTCAGTTCATGTACCATCATGTATTATATAAGTTTCAAACCCTGCTTGGAAAAGCTTATTTGTAAATTTGTAGTGAGTTTTAGAAATCAAGTACATGTACCATCATGTATTATACAAGTTTCATGCCCTGCTTGGAATAGCAGGAATTGTTAAGTTGTTATTAAGTTTTTGTTTTTCCTTATTACACATTGTAATAATTATGTATATTGTTTTACTAGAATTGTCATGTGGTATATAATACCATTATAAAGATCAAATCACCAGGAAGGTTGAAAACAAACAAATGTATGGAGGTCTCCATATTAGTTTTTTTCTGGCCATTCATATACCATACCTTTGTGGCCCAAAAGTAGCTTTACATTTTATATAATATTTATGAAAAAATGAGCATCACATATGGTAATTTTAAATATAACAAAAAAGCAAGACAAAACAATGCAGAAAATGTTACGGTTAAAATTGTTTTAAAGTGATCATTTTAGATCTTGTAATGACCACAAGAACTTACATTACATTATGAAAATGTTTTAATTGAAAATCTTTTAAAAATCTTGTTTAATATTTATAACTGAAATTTGCCTTTAATGGTTAAGTGGATCTACCTGTAGAAGGACATGTAACATATATGGACTGTGCGTACTTGGCCTACAAAATGATTTTTCTGCAAATAATAATCTTGGATTGAAATTTAAATAAATAAAGAATAAAAATAATGACTTTAAATTTCTAAAATATGTAGGTAAAATCCGATGAAGGCATCAGTCAGTGGGGTATACCGATATTATTTTATTACTTGTCCTTGAGTAGATTGTATTTGTTTTTCTTTTGATATGTAATATTGTGTACACTTTGGCATTTATATTCTGTGTAATTAATCCTTGAAAGTGCATAAATACACACTGAAGTTGACTCTTTAAAAAATAAATAGTTTTCTCTTATTTACAAAGACAATTTGGAAAGTTTATTGTATTTAATTATCAATTTGTTACAACAGTGCTTTCACAATTTAATTATTACAACTTAATAATACAGTATTTACTTTGAAAAATATTCCCACTCATAAAATCCATCTTTATTAGACCAATAAAAATAAATGGTCATTAAAATTATTGCGATTTTTTTTTCATTTGATATTAACTATTTTGATTCTCCTATACATAATAGTGTTTTTAATTTATATTGAAGAGTTTAATATTTTTCTTTTTTCCTTGTTTATTTTGTGGCAGAGTTTGAGTGAGAATTTGCTATTTGTTCTGATAAGAATAACTGAAATGGAGGAAAAGTTCTTTGGTCTTGATGGGGAAAGGGGAGTCTTTCTGTTTAACTTTTTGGGATAATTATTTTTCTCATAATGAACATGACATTTTTCACTTTTTGTTTAACCTCATAAAATTGCTTGTTTAAGAGAGTGAGATATTGATGTTTTTTAAGTCAAAATGAGATTGAATGAGGCACACAGTATGAATTGAATGAGGCACACAGTATGAATGGAAGAGAGAGAGAGAAAGGTGGAAGTGAATGAGAGCCACAGAATGAGATTGAATAAGAGACACAGTATGGATGAGACAGAGATGGAAGGGAATGAAAGCCACAGAATGAGTGGAAGAAAGAGAGACAGAAGTAGTAGTTGATACAATTGAATATCAGTTCAGTTCGAACAAGCTTTTTATAAAAATCTTCAGTTTACTTCTGATATTTTTACCTTATTTAATTATTTTCTTAAAATTACCATTTTGTTTAACAATTATTTGGTCTGCACATTTGTAAACATGAACATTTTTTTATCAAGAAGACTAAATCCATGTGCTTTCAGCAATCTTCCTTGAAAGAAGCTAAAGAAAGTCACATATATGGTGATGTTTTGTTAATTTATTGTTATTTAATATGTTTCTAATAAAATTTAAAAATAAATACATTGTACAGAGTTTTTTCTCTTAAACCAATATTTGATACAGTGAGCATGTACAGTATTTCAAAGAAACAGGGCAATGTTTCTGAATTGTTTTTGTTCCATAGCCACAACAAAATTTTGGAGTAATATAATTGTATGGGCAAATAGTATCCAAATCTGATATTTTTGTTTTTGCTACCACATGTAAGTGGTGGTTTTCTTGATTTTTCATTACAATTTATGTTTCCTTTATATCTTTTTGATCATTTCTCTAAACAACTGCTTTACTGCTTGTTATTTGAGACACATGTTGCATAAGGAAAAAGATGGATTGCACCTTCATGCTGGGCACACATCGCTGCTGTACTTACAGCTGGTATGCAAAATAACAGACTGTTTCACACATGTTCAAGACATGTTCCTTGAGCATGAATTTTCCTGGAAATCTGGACGTCACAGAACAAAACCTAATGGTGATAACAAACTGGACAAAAAATGGTTCATTCCATTGCATGTAAACAGATTTCAAGACCATGTCAAAGGAATTTCCGGTAAACCCAAATTTTATTGTTTAATATTCTATAAATATGGAACTTCACAATTGTTTCGGCAACCGAAAGTCAAGTTCACAATGATATTTTGTACAGAGCTTTATGATAAACATAATGTGCAATTCTTGCATACAGTTAATGATTCCTAAGACATTCATATTTGGTATGTGACCTGTCAACCCTCAGGATCAAACATCCTATGAAAACCCATTGCTTCAATGTTGAGAACTATCAAAACTTATCTCGTGCTTGCAAATAGTAAAAACTGTTACAACTTTAGAAGCCATATATTTTCTTTTTTGTTTCCATAGGGTCTGTAAGTCTCGTTTAATTTTGAAACTTCCGGGCACCTAATATGTACCTGGAAATTACATTTTTAACAACAACATATGACGTTTCAAGCTCAAAATTAGGACGTCATAATGCTGCAACGTCATATTTTGGCGGGAAACGTTTTCAAATTATTTTATCGTGATTTCTCGGTGTCACATGACGAGACTTACAGACCCTATTTGCTTAGTATTAAAAATGTTTAAGTTTAAAAGAGATCTCATCAAAAAGAAAACTTGTTAAGCATAGGATATGCATTGAACATTGAACTAGTATGTCAATTGTTCGAAGAACAATTGATAGGTCTTTCCCAAAGTTGCGTCAGAATGTTCTCACCATTGATTCATAGGGAAAACCAACATTCTAAGCTTAATATGTTCATTTATAGACTCACTAACATGAAATCATTGACCTTGACATTTGACCTTGAGGTCATTTTGAAGGACAAGTCTACCTGAACCTTTTTTGAATGAATATCTGATTGTATCTTCAATGGTATTTTAGTTATAGGCAAAAAACCCCAAATTTAGACATTGAAAATCGGTTTTTGGTCCATAGGCCCAAAACAGTAGGTCCAATGATTTTGGACCCAATGTAACAATTGTAGGTCTCAACAAGACGAACATTTTTGCCGTTACATTTCATCAGCTATCTGTTACGGTTTCAGAGTTAATCCACTAACAATGTTAGAGGTCAAAATAAAGGTCACCAATGACCTTTGACCTTGACCTTTTCAAATAGCCCCTGGGGAACCAAGAACAATGGTGTAGGTCTCATGTCTCTATCACTTCCGGTTGGGAAAAAAATTCATTGTTAAAGAAGCAACAAATTTTGCAAGGGGCATAACTCCAAAAGAGTCCATTGGACAATTTAGGACCAAATGTAACAAATTTTTGTCATGACCTAACAAACATTTTTCATCAGCTATCTTTTATGGTTTCCGAGTTCATCTGCTAGCAAGGTTTACCTGTTTGGTGATGTATCTCTGTTACTAAAAATAGATCAGGCTCACAGGGTCAGTCTGGTCAAGCCCGACCATTTCTGATTAATGGTTAGAAGTGTCAAAGTGATATCTTATAAGACTTTTTTGCAAATGTTGGATGAAAAAAAGGAAATAATAATAATAATAATAATCAGAAGAAATACAAGAAGGTCTTTCCATCGAAATGGAAAAGACCTTATTAAATAAAAAAAGCATTTCATGTTACTCTTCCCAGTTTACTATATTAAACATTGAACAATTAAGTTTTTGAAGCATTATTAAGAGTCTCAAGTTCTGCAAATAACAAAAGTTCAATAAGAATGATGTAACACTGTAAAACAATATTTGTCTCATGTAAATGTTTCTACCTAAAGGTGATCACAGATGCAAACTAAGATGGATTTATACTACGTAGAAAACTGCCTTGAATGTTCCAGTCAACACTTTAAACACACATCTTTTTTAGAACAAGTGTATGTTTCTGTGAATGTTCCAGGCCACATTTTAGACATATGTGATGCTCTGAAGAATTCTTAATAGGTTGATTTACTCCTCTTCTTCAGGTTTGTCCCTCATTTTCTCTGAAATTGAAAGAATGACTTCTTGATAAAAAAAAATTGTTTTAAAATTGGTGAAAAAGTTTCAACACCTATTGCTTTCAAAATGATATTAATTTGTTCATCATTTTTAAGATTTGTATATGTCATGGATCATGAATATCAATCTATGTCCAACTCAATTTATTGTCCACTGTGCTAACATTCATCACTTGTACAGCTGTACGTTAAAGTTATTTAGCAGGATTTAATAATGTCCCTAAATATTTCTTACTTTGGGCATTATATATCACTACAATTATTCACTTCTACAGTTACACTTTTTGTAACTTCAAAAATACTTGAGACTAAATGTTTTGTTCCTTTTACAGAGAAGATTGGATTCCATGGGCCTAATTTACATATAATTTCTCATTTTCTAGCTCACCTAACCCGAAGGGTCAGTGTGAGCTTTTGCCATCACTTGGTGTCCGTCGTCCGTTAACTTTTCACATAATCATCTTCTCCTCTGAAACCACTGAAGCAAATTCGATCAAACTTCACAGGAATGTTGTACTAAAGGTCCTTTACAAAGATTGCTCATTTCTTTCAGATCCGATAAAAACATGGCCGCCAGCACAGAACTTAGGTTTAACATTGGACCCTATGGGAAAAATCACATTTTCATCTTTTGCTCCGAAACAACTGTAGCAAATTCAACCAAACTTTACAGGAATGTTGTACTAAAGGTCTTTTACAAAGATTGCTCATTTTGTTCTGATCCGATCAAAAACATGGCCGCCAGCACGGAACTTAGGTTCAACATTGGACCCTATTGGAAAAATCACATTTCATCCTTTGCTCCGAAACTACCGTAGCAAATTCAACCAAACTTTACAGGAATGATGTACTTAAGGTCCTTTACAAAGATAGCTCATTTCGTTCCAGTCCGACAAAAAACATGGCCACCAGCACAGAAGTTGGTTTAACATAGGACTCTATGGGAAAATTACATTTTCATGTCCTCCACTACAACAACTGAAGCAAACTCAACCAAACGTTACAGTAATGATGTACAGAAGGTCCTTTACAAAGATTGCTCATTTCGTTCTGATCCGATAAAAAATATGGCTGCCAGCGTGGAACTGTGGTTTAACATTGGACCCTATGGGAAAAATCACATTTTCATCTTTTGCTCCAAAACAACTGTAGCAAATTCAACCAAACTTTGAAGGAATGATGTACTATAGGTCTTTCACAATGATTGCTCATTTTTTTGATCAGATGAAAAACATGGATGCCAGCGGGGAACTTAGGTTAACATTGGACCCTATGGGAAAAATCACATTTTCATCTTTTGCTCCGAAACAACTGAAGCAAATTCAACCAAACTTTACAGGAATGTTGTACTAAAGGTGCTTTACAAAATTTGCTCATTTCGTACCGATCCGATATAAAACATGGCCGCCAGCATGGAACTTAGGTTTAACATTGGACCCTATGGGAAAAATCACATTTTCATCTTCTACTCTGAAACCACAGAATCAAATTCAACCAAACTTTACAGGAATGATGTTCTAAAGGTCCTTAACAAAGATTGCTCATTATGTTCTGATCTGAAAAAAAACATGGCTGCCAGAGCGGAACATAGTTTAACATTGGACCCTATGGGAAAATCACATTTTCATCTTCTCCTCTGACATCACTGAAGCAAATTCAACCAAACTTTACAGGAATGATGTACTAAATGGGAAAAATCACATTTTCATCTCCTCTGAAATCACTTAAGCAAATTCAACCAAACTTTACAGGAATGATGTACTAAATGGGAAAAATCTTCTCCTCTGAAACTACTCAAGAAAATTCAACCAAACTTTACAGGAATGATGTACTAAAGGTCCTTAACAAAGATTGCTTGTATGTGCCGACCTGATAAAAAAAAATGGCCACCAGCACGGAACATAGTTTCACATCGGACCCTATGAGAAAATCACATTTTCAATTTCTCCTCTTAAACCACTGATGCAAATTCAAAGAAACTTTACAGGAATGATGTACTAAAGGTCCTTAACAAAGATTGGTCATTTCGTTCCGATCCGATAAAAAAACATGGACGCCAGCCCGGAAACATAGTTTAACATTAGACCCTATGGGAAGAATCACATTTTTATCTTCTCCTCTGAAACCACTGAAACAAATTCAATCAAACTTTACAGGAATGATGTTCAAGGAAAGTCCTTAACAAAGATTGCTCATTTGGTTACAGTCTGATAAAAAACATGGCCCTCAGCACGGAACATAGTTTAACACTGAACCCTATATGGGAAAATCACATATTTATCTTCTCTGAAACCACTGGAAAAAATTCAACCAAACTTTAGGGGAATGATGTACAGAAGGTACTTTACAAAAATTGCTCATTTCATTTCGATCCGGCAAAAAGCATGGCCTCCACTGCAGAGAAAAATTTTAACATTGGAGCCCCGTATGAGAAAACCAAACCATCCTTTTCATCATCTTCTCTGAAACTATTCAAGCAAATAAAACTAAATGTGTAGAAGGTCCTTTGCAACAATTGCTCATTTCAATAGAATCAGACAAAAAACACGGGTGCTAATGGAGAACATAGCTAAATATGAGACCCCATTGGTAATAAAAACATATTTTTGGTCATGCATGGCTTAGAAGCATTTTGTCAGGTGAGCGATACAGGCTCAGTCTCTGAGCCTCTAGTTTAACAAAATTAAGTTTTGGTCTTTACAATATGAAAAAGAAAGGAAATGGGGTAAATGTCAAGGAGACAACATCCCATATCCAGGTTAAAACCACCCAAAACAAAGCATCTAGGGGTCACCATACGGTCTTCAACACAGTGAGGAACCTCACACCATATAGCAAGCCCTAAATGGCCCCAAAAAGGTAAAAGAGTGAATAAATCAATGGAAACAAACCACATCCAATAACCCGAATATCAAGAATCTAAAATTTCATAAGAAGACAAGGAAAAGCCAATGACCAACATATTCCGGGCCGGCCTGACTTGGGACAGGCGCAAAAATTGTGATGGGGTTAAACTCTTTTTCTTGGATCCAAACCCTCCCCTTATGTGTGGTGAATGGCTAAAAATAAATACACAAAAAGACTCACAGTAAAAATCGAACTAGACAAAAGTCCAATTTATCAAGACAAGTACCCTTACAATGAAGTACATAAAACATGAAGACAATACACACGGGTACTGTCCGGACAAATACTCACAGTTACTGACAGCTAGCTAAGGACATAATTTACGTTGACTACAATATCAAGCCTTCTTACATATGAAACTTCAATTGAAATACTTGTAAATATATTTTGTATAACAACATCATCAATTATGAAAGAAGAACATGATATTGTGCAATGCCAAATACTGCCAATATGAAAAATTGTTTAAATTTAGTTATGGTGTAAAGCATTTAGGAGCTGATCAATATTTTTGCCAACAAAAACCAGAAGTAAAGATTNAACAAGAATGCTGTATTAATATCCTTTATGAATAAGTTTTTTCAATGGATTAATAAATTTGGAAGGACAATTTTTTAATTTATGCACTTTGTAAATGATATTTCCATAGAAGTTTGGATGTAAAATGGTCTGTTGTACTAGAGCCTTGCATGTAGAACCAAATTTTCTTAATAAGTCAATGTATCTATAATAAAATTCAGAGAATGTTTTTATCAGTTTATGATATCTAAACGCTTGATGTAGAAGTTTTTCAGTGAGACAAAGATTTCGGTCGTTGAAGTCAGATACATCACTACATACTTGTGCATATTGAACAAGTTGTGAAATGTAGACCAAAATTTTCTATGTACTCCAGGTTCATTTTAGACAAGTTTCTTTGTGTAGGCAAAATATTTATTCTCATAAGATCACTTCTTGCATCTGACTTGTTTTGCCTAGGCCCTAGGTTAAACAAATAATTATTTATTGTGTTCTCCCTTTTGTCATGTATCTGGACTTTGAATCATGGAATCCACGTATACTTTGTTCCTTCATGTGGATATTCTATTCAAGTAAAAGGGCAATTGTAGATCCACATAAAAGATAAATATAAAATTGCTTAAATTTGTTTACTGTATGTATAACCTTTACATCAGTAGATTTTTCAGCATCACAGAGACATTTAAGGATGATTTCTCCTTATGTTTCAGTCTCTTTTATTAAATCTTATTAATGAATAATTCTTAAAACTTGCCTTTAGTAGTGAATTTTTTTATTGAATTACTAGGGCCCCGCCACATAGTGGCAGTCTCCCTAGTATAGTTATCAGTCTTTCCGTCCATCCGTTCGTAATAAAGTCATGTCAGCCTATAACTTGTCTTTTGGGATAGACTTTTGATATTTTGCATATAGATAGATCACTTAAAGATGATGTGTCATGAACCAGTAATGGTGACCTTTGACCTTGTTTATTAATAATGACCCTCCAAAATGGTGTCAAACAATAATGCACCTATGACCAGTAGTTTTTTTGAGCAATGAAACTTCAATTTTAAACCAAAAACTGACCGTTTATCTTAGTAAAAATTTTGCCTATTTTGGGGTAGGGGTAATAAAAATCATTTTTCAAGAAAAGTATGCATCTTAATCGAATATTTTCTTTTCTAAGTTCTTAAAGATATAATTGTTCAGCTATTTAAAACAAAAATGGTGAGATTTGGCTGTTTAGTTGATGGAATATTTGAAAAATCTTGACTTTTACAAATTGTACAATGTCTTGAATTTGACCTAAAAAGCAGTATTTTCTTACAAAACTTTATTATGTCATCAAGAGCCTGTGCTTTTTATGGCGGATTTCCCAGATGATTAACATATTTTATTTGCAATTCTTCAATGAACATACCAATATTCCTCTAGTAACACCTATAAAACTCCTTCTAAACTCCTGTCTTTTGTCTGCTAATCAATTACTCAATTTTATATAGAATTCTATTGTATAACAATTTGTCATCACTGGAGTATCAAGGTAAACCCTTTCAGGCAGTACAAATTGGTATCCAATAGAATTCTATGGAAAGTTGAGTAATTGATTAGCAGACAAAAGACAGGAGTTTAGAAGGAGTTTAATAGGTGTTACTAAAGGAATATCGGTATGTTCATTGAAGAATTGCAAATAAAATAAGTTAATCATCTGGGAAATCCGCTATAATAGTAAAATTCTTCAGATAAAAGAGATCTAACAATCTAGAAACCTTAACAGAAAACTTGATAGCCCAAAAAATGGGCCAAAATTTATGAAATTTGGACCAAAACCCCCAAAATAGGGGTTTTCAACCTTCAGGAGAATACACCCTTTAACATGTTTGACCAAATGGTAGTTAACAGGGAAAAATATATATAAAGTAGAACTTCGATGGCTCGAACTGCAATAACTCGAACACCATGGATGCCTCGAACCC
>MJUU01013579.1:103300-113586 GCA_002080025.1 Modiolus philippinarum | reverse complement strand
CTTCAGATAAAAGAGATCTAACAATCTAGAAACCTTAACAGAAAACTTGATAGCCCAAAAAATGGGCCAAAATTTATGAAATTTGGACCAAAACCCCCAAAATAGGGGTTTTCAAACGATGATAGCCCCCAAAAATGCACATGGACATATGGTTTTCTCTTCAAAAATGATTTTTTTTCAGAGTATTCAAATTTTGAAAATATAGGTTTCTGGAAAAACTTGTGATGTAGGAAATTTTTCAACCTTCAAGTGAATACACCCTTAAACATGTTTGACCAAATGGTAGTTAAACAGGGAAAAATATATATATAGTAGAACTTCAATGGCTCGAACTGCAATAACTCGAACACCATGGATGCCTCGAACCCGTTTTTTGGTCCCTTGGTTCAAATTTAAACATAGTTCGACCTCAATATCTCGAACACCCCTCTGGCTCCAACTGTTTTCATGGGTCCCTTAGGTGTTCGAGCCATCAAAGTTCGACTGTATATACATATTACATACCCCATAGTTTTTCTCTTCTCTCACGAATGATTTGAAGTTCATTCTTCATCTTTAAAACTGAAAATAGCACTGCTAGTCTAGCCTTAAAATAAAACAAAGGATATTAGAATGTATGTGTAAGAAATAACGTACCTAACATAAAACAACAACTGTTTAATCACAATGGCAACAAATACTAAAACAAGCTTTTTAATGCCCTCGCTGAGAAAAAACGTGGGAGGGGTGCATATTGTTTAACCGTCATTAGTCTGTCCGTCTGCAGGGGGTACATTGTTTGTCCAGATGATTTAGAAGTTTTTATTTTACAGATCATTTGCACATTTATTGAAGATGTGCCTTTTGGTATTGATTTTGATTTTTGTGCATTTTTTTTTTTTTTTTTGAAAAATGTACTTTGTTGAACTTAGTCGTTTGGGGATTTTTTTCGTAGAGGGTACACAGTTTGTCCATCCAGGGACTATATATATAGTCCCTGGTCCGTCCAAGATCTAGCTTTTATAGCAGAAGGTTTTTTTTGTAAATCATTTTTACATACATGTATATTGAAGATGTGCATTTTGCTGTTGATTTTGATTTTGGCGCATTTTTCAAAAAAACATTGCTGAACTAAGTAATTTTTGGGGCAATTTTGTCAGATATAGTGTACACAGTTTGTCCGACCAAGACCTCATACAGTTTTTACGATAGGAAGTGTTTATTATGTTAATCATTTGTACATATATTGAAGTTGGACCATTTGGTATTGATTTTGATTTTGATACATTTTTATGAAAAATATACATCATTGAACGTGTTCTCCTTGTTGTAGTGTTTCTTACAGTTCTCACTGTTGAAATGTTTGTGTTTGTTGTACTTTTCACTACTGAAGCATTTGATGTAGTTCTCTCTGATGTAGGGTTTATTTGCAGTTGTAGTGTCTATTTGCAGCTGTCACTGCTGCATTGTTTGTTGCAGTTCCCACTGTTTTAATTATTTGTTGCAGTTCTAACTGCTGTAGTGTTTATTTGCAGTTCTCTCTGATGTAGTGTTTATTTGCAGTTTTCACTGCTGTAGAGTTTATTTGCAGCTTTCGCCGCTGTAGTGTTTGTTGCAGTTCCCATTGTTTTAATTATTTGTTGCAGTTGTCACAGCTGTAGTGTTTATTTGCAGTTTTCACTGCTGTAGTGTTTATTTGCAGTTTTCACTGCTGTAGTGTTTATTTGCAGTTTTCACTGCTGTAGTGTTTATTTGCAGCTTTTGCCGCTGTAGTGTTTGTTGCAGTTCCCATTGTTTTAATTATTTGTTGCAGTTCTCACTGCTGTAATGTTTATTTGCAGTTGTCACAGCTGTAGTGTTTATTTGCAGCTTTCGCCGCTTTAGTGTTTGTTGCAGTTCTCAATGCTGTAGTTATGTGTTGCCATTATTACTGTTTTAGTTTTTAATTACAGTTCTCACTTCTGTCGTGTTTATTTGCAGTTGTCACTGCTGTAATGTTAGTTGCAGTTCTCCTTGTTGTAGTGTTTCTTACAGTTCTCACAGTTGAAATGTTTGTGTTTGTTGTAGTTTTTCCTACTGAAGCGTTAGTTGTAGTTCTCTCTGATGTAGCGTTTATTTGCAGCTCTCGCCGCTTAAGTGCTTGTTGCAGTTCCTACTGTTTTAGTTATTTGTTGCAGTTGTGACGACTGTAGTGTTTATTTGCATTCCTCACTGCTGCAGTTTTTGTTGCAGTTCTCACTGTTGTAGTTATGTGTTGCAGTTGTCACTGCCTGCTGTAGTGTTTATTTGCAGCTCTCACCGCTGTAGTTACTTGTTGCCATTGTTACTTCTGTAGTGTTTATTTGCAGTTCTCACTGCTGTAGTGTGCATTGCAGTTCTCACTGCTGTAGTTATTTTGTTTGCAGTTCTCACTGTAGTATTGTCTATTCCAGTTTTCACCACTGTTATGTTAGTTGCAGTTCTCCTTGTTGTAGTGTTTCTTACAGTTCTCACTGTTGAAGTGTTTGTGTTTGATGTAGTTTTTCCTACTGAAGCGTTTGATGTAGTTCTCTCTGATGTAGGGTTTATTTGCAGTTGTCACTGCTGTAGTGTCTATTTGCAGCTCTCACCGCTACAGTGTTTGTTGCAGTTCCCACTGTTTTAGTTATTTGTTGCAGTTGTCACTGCTGTAGTGTTTATTTGCAGTTCCCGTCGCTCGCTATGGTTTTATTTGCAGTTCTCAATGCTGCTGTGTTTGTTGCAGTTCTCACTGCTGTAGTTGTTTGTTGTCATTGTCATCTCTGTAGTGTTTATTTGCAGTTCTTATTTATTTGCAGTTCTTACTGCTGAAGTATTTATTTGCAGTTCTCACTGCTGTAGTGTGTATTGCAGTTTTCACTGCTGTACTGTGTATTGCAATTCTCACTGCTATAGTGTGTATTACAGTTCTCACTGCTGTAGTTATTTTTTGCATTTCTCACTGTAGTATGGTCTATTACAGTTGTCACTGCTGTAATGTTTGTTGCAGTTCTCACTGTAGTATTGTCTATTCCAGTTTTCACCATTGTAATGTTAGTTGCAGTTCTCCTTGTTGTAGTGTTTCTTACAGTTCTCACTGTTGAAGTGTTTGTGTTTGTTGTAGTTTTTCCTACTGAAGCGTTTGTTGTAGTTCTCTCTGATTTAGGGTTTATTTGCAGTTGTCACTGCTGTAGTGTCTATTTGCAGCTTTCACCGCTGCAGTGTTTGTTGCAGTTCCCACTGTTTTAGTTATTTGTTGCAGTTGTCACTGCTGTAGTGTTTATTTGCAGTTCTCATCGCTCGCTATGGTTTTATTTGCAGTTCTCACTGCTGCTGTGTTTGTTGCAGTTCTCACTGCTGTAGTTGTTTGTTGCCATTGTCACCTCTGTAGTGTTTATTTGCAGTTCTCACTGCTGTATTTTTTATTTGCAGTTCTCACTGCTGTAGTGTACATTTGCAGTTTTCACTGCTGTAGTGTGTATTGCAGTTCTCATTGCTATAGTGTGTATTGCAGTTCTCACTGCTGTAGTGTGTATTTGCAATTCTCACTGCTGTAGTGTGTATTGCAGTTTTCACTGCTGTAGTGTGTATTGCAGTTCTCACTGCTGTAGTCTGCATTGCAGTTCTCACTGCTGTAGTTATTTTTTTTGCAGTTCTCACTGTAGTATTGTCTATTCCAGTTTTCACCACTGTAATGTTAGTTGCAGTTCTCCTTGTTGTAGTGTTTCTTCCAGTTCTCAGTGTTGAAGTGTTTGTGTTTGTTGTAGTTTTTCCTACTGAAGCGTTTGTTGTAGTTCTCTCTGATGTAGGGTTTATTTGCAGTTCTCACGTCTGTAGTGTTTATTTGCAGTTTTCACTGCTGTAATGTTTGTTGCAGTTCTCACTGTAGTATTGTCTATTCCAGTTTGCACCACTGTAATGTTAGTTGCAGTTCTCCTTGTTGTAGTGTTTCTTACAGTTCTTACTGTTGAAGTGTTTGTGTTTGTTGTAGTTTTTCCTACTGAAGCGTTTGTTGAAGTTCTCTCTGATGTAGCGTTTATTTGCAGCTCTCATCGCTTAAGTGCTTGTTGCAGTTCCTACTGTTTTAGTTATTTGTTGCAGTTGTGACGGCTGTAGTGTTTATTTGCAGTTCTCACTGCTGCAGTATTTGTTGCAGTTCTCACTGTTGTAGTTATGTGTTGCAGTTGTCACTGCTGTAGTGTTTACTTGCAGCTCTCACTGCTGTAGTTACTTGTTGCCGTTGTTACTTCTGTAGTGTTTATTTGCAGTTCTCACTGCTGTAGTGTGTATTTCCGGTTCTCACAGTTGTAGTTATTTTTTGTAGTTCTCACTGCTGTAGTTACTTGTTGCCATTGTTACTTCTGTAGTGTTTATTTGCAGTTCTCATTGCTGTAGTGTTTATTTGCCGTTCTCACTGCTGTAGTGTTTATTTGCAGTTCTCACTGCTGTAGTGTGCATTGCAGTTCTCACTGTTGTAGCTATTTTGTTTGCAGTTCTCACTGTAGTATTGTCTATTCCAGTTTTCACCACTGTAATGTTAGTTGCAGTTCTCCTTGTTGTAGTGTTTCTTACAGTTCTCACTGTTGAAGTGTTTGTGTTTGTTGTAGTTTTTCCTACTGAAGCGTTTGTTGTAGTTCTCTCTGATGTAGGGTTTATTTGCAGTTGTTACTGCTGTAATGTTTGTTGCAGTTCTCACTGTTGTATTGTCTATTCCAGTTTTCACCACTATAATGTTAGTTGCAGTTCTCCTTGTTGTAGTGTTTCTTACAGTTCTCACTGTTGAAGTGTTTGTGTTTTTGTAGTTTTTCCTACTGAAGCGTTTGTTGTAGTTCTCTCTGATGTAGGGTTTATTTGCAGTGGTCACTGCTGTAGTGTCTATTTGCAGCTTTCACCGCTGCAGTGTTTGTTGCAGTTCCCACTGTTTTAGTTATTTGTTGCAGTTCTAACTACTGTAGTGTTTATTTGCAGTTGTCACTGCTGTAGTGTCTATTAGCGGCTCTCACCGCTGCAGTGTTTATTGCAGTTCCCACTGTTTTAGTTATTTGTTGCAGATGTCACTGCTGTAGTGTTTATTTGCAGTTCCCATTGCTCGCTATGGTTTTATTTGCAGTTCTCACTGCTGTTGTGTTTGTTGCAGTTCTCACTGCTGTAGTTATTTGTTGCCATTGTCACCTCTGTAGTGTTTATTTGCAGTTCTCACTGCTGTAGTATTTATTTGCATTCTCACTGCTGTAGTGTGTATTTGCAGTTCTCACTGCTGTAGTGTGTATTGCAGTTCTCACTGCTGTAGTGTGTATTGCAGTTCTCACTGCTGTGATATTTTTTTGCAGTTCTCACTGTAGTATTGTCTATTCCAGTTTTCACCACTGTAATGTTAGTTGCAGTTCTCCTTGTTGTAGTGTTTCTTACAGTTCTCACTCTTGAAATGTTTGTGTTTGTTGTAGTTTTTCCTACTGAAGCATTTGATGTAGTTCTCTCTGATGTAGCGTTTATTTGCAGCTCTCACCGCTTAAGTGCTTGTTGCAGTTCCTACTGTTTTAGTTATTTGTTGCAGTTGTGACGGCTGTAGTGTTTATTTGCAGTTATCACTGCTGCAGTATTTGTTGCAGTTCTCACTGTTATAGTTATGTGTTGCAGTTGTCACTGCTGTAGTGTTTATTTGCAGCTCTCACTGATGTAGTTACTTGTTGCCGTTGTTACTTCTGTAGTGTTTATTTGCAGTTCTCACTGCTGTAGTGTGTATTTCCGGTTCTCACAGTTGTAGTTATTTTTTTGTAGTTCTCATTGTTGTAGTTACTTGTTGCCATTGTTTCTTCTGTAGTGTTTATTTGCAGTTCTCATTGCTGTAGTGTTTATTTGCAGTTCTCACTGCTGTAGTGTTTATTTGCAGTTCTCACTGCTGTAGTGTGTATTTTCTATTCCAGTTTTCACCACTGTAATGTTAGTTGCAGTTCTCCTTGTTGTAGTGTTTCTTACAGTTCTCACTGTTGAAGTGTTTGTGTTTGCTGTAGTTTTTCCTACTGAAGCGTTTGATGTAGTTCTCTCTGATGTAGGGTTTATTTGCAATTCTCACTGCGTAAGTGTTTGTTTGCAGTTGTCACTGCTTTAATGTCTGTTGCAATTCTCACTACTGCATAGTTGTAGTATTCGATACTGTATTATTTGTTGGAGCTCTGACTGTTATATTTTGGAGTTCTCAATGTTTAAATTATTGTTGCAGTTCTCACTCCTGTAGTGTTTGTTGTAAGTATTTGACAGTGTTGTCACTGCAGAAGTATTAGTTTTAGTTTTCACTGCTGTAGTCTTTGTTAAATTTGCTGCAGTTTTTAAGGAGTCCTTGAGGAGCTTTGCTTTGGCAACCAGAAGTGGAACAAAAAGTGATTTCAGCCGCAAATGACGTAAACGGAAGTCATGCGACCGAAAGCAGAAGTCATGTTACATGAATGGAACCGGAAGTTTCCCTGTTTGTGACCCTTATCGGATAGTTTGACATGGTACAACATAAAAAGAGTCGAATAGTGGGGTACAAGAGTGGGCACGCGCGACTGGAAGTGAAGTGGGTGTGTTTATTCTGTTGGTCGCCATTCTGAGCGTAAATGCCGGAATGGAACATCAACATGAATCCCTAGAATTTTAATAACAGTCAACAGAACGCGGCGAGAGTGGGTGGACGTTTCCCTTTTTTGAACAAGCGGGAAGTCCTCGATGACTTATCCTGGGATACCTTTTATCCTGTCCGCGTTCATTGTCTGGTAGGGGAGATAACTCTTTTGTTCATTACTCTACAAACTTCAGTTTCAATTTAATACTGTAAAAAGTGATGTCTTTGATATAATTTATGAAAAAGAAATCCCTCTGCATTAGGGAATTGTGACCCTTAATGTTAAAAATTTATAATATTATTGAACATTAGCTTTATATGCTCATGTCAATTTCTTTCTTTCACTCTTTTCGCCTCTTTCTCTGATGTGTTGATCTTCTTGGATTCTTCTCCCCATTTTGCCAGGTCCTTTTTATTTTGAATTTGGCCCATTCGGTAGTATCTGTACACAACCTCGTAATCCAACACTTTTTGTCAAATTCTGAGTGTTATTTTGCTTCTTGACATTTAAACAACCCTAACCATACTTGTAGTAATCAGTGTCATGTCTGTAATATTCTAAGCAGTACTGTGTATTCTTTTTGTTACAGACAAATTAGTACAAGGACGAGTATGGTTAGTATGTAGTAAGCGTTATGGCTTAAGTATGCAAAGGGTGAAGGTTAAAGTATGGTTTGAATGATAAGATTATGGTTTCGGTAAGGTCGGCTCACTACCCATCACCTTTCTTAATCAGTAGAACAGCCTATGCTATCATCCAACCACCACCACCACAATAGCCTATCATCCTACCACTTCCACCATAATTACCAAACATCCCACCACCACCGCCACATTAATCAATCGTCCAACCAACACCATTACAATAGCTTATCATCCAACCGCAACCACTGAAAAGTGAGATGAGCACATGAACACAATCAAGAGAAACTCATGAAGTGTTTGACCAACTCGTTAGCATAACAAATAACAAAATACCGATATAAGCAAAGTCTTGAGCAACTCATAAGTGATGTGAACAAAAGCATTACCTAGGTGTATATGAATAGAGACAAAAAAGTTACTGTTAAAGCCTTTTTTAAGAAAATCAAAGAAAATATATCAGAGATAAACTGATTCGATTGCCGAACAAATCTTTATTTAAACCTACATTAATTGTGACATCCTTATTCGAGCATGGAATCTCTAGAGGCGAATATATCACGGCAATAGCTTGTTGACATATTAGTCTTATGCAATTGATTCATACTGTAGAGCAAGATGGATAGACAACAAGATATAGAAACGGATTCTAATATTCCGAGCAAAGTCATGTTACTGAAGAATTTGAGTATGCGACTGGTGACAGATCCTGACAAAGAAGACTCAGAATGGGAATCATTTAAATGTTTTAGTAATAGGGGCGATTGAATATTACAATCTGAATATTACAGAAGGTTTAAAAGTATATTGATGCCGGACATGACCAGAATAATGCCCACAACCTTCGATATAAAGATATGTTCTAGGAATACAGAGCAACGATTAGGGATGCTTATCTCAATGGTGTTTTCTGGATAGAGAATTTGAGGAAAGATTCAGTGCATAGAAAGAACCGTTTGTGAAAGAAGAGTACTGCAATACTTGAGAGACTTGGAAGTATGGTGTAGATAAAAGGCAGTACCTGTTTGATACAGTATTGGGTGGATATGGCCTACCATCGACTGGAAACATATTTCATTCCGTGTTAAGGATAAAGCAAAGGACACTTAGCAAAAGGTGGAAGAACAAGTATACTTCTTTGATGAATAAAAGAACATGTAACGAATTTTTTTAGCTGATTCACAACTCTCAAATGTAGCAGAAGTACTGCCGTTCATCTAAGTTGTTACTGGAGCTTGAATGAAAATATATATATATATGGAACGAAAATTCTGCCACAGCTGATTTACTTACCTACCAAGACATCAAAAAAACTATGAAAAGGTTGAAAGTATTGAAAAAGCTCTGAATTTGACAAAATAGAGACGAATTTGTAATTTGTATACAGATACTTTCGAGAGGGCTAAAATTAATATTTGACAGGACCGGAAGAATTATGGAGAAGAATCTATAAAGATCATCACATGAACGAAAGAGATGAAAGGAGCAAAAGACCACCTTATCAACAAATGAAACAAAATACCTAAAAGGAGAAAATTTACGAAAATAAAATAACATGAAATAAACAAACTAAATGCAGCTAATGTTAAAAGAAATTTATATTTTCACATTAAAGGTCACAAGTCCCTAAAGCAGAGTGATTTTTACAAATGATACATCACATAACAAAGACATCACTATTGGCAGTGAAGTTGAAAAAGAGTTGTGGACAAAGGAGTTTTCTCCCCTACTAAACAATGAACGCGGACAGGATAGGTACCAAAGAATTAATCAATGAGGACTTCCTGTTTGTTCCGAAAAGGGAAACACCCACTTCTAGTCGTACACAGGTGCTGTTTGACTGTCAAAAATATCTCTACGGAGGAGACATTTCATCACGTAATTTCCTGTCATAATGGATGTCAACAAGACAAACATGCCCACTTCCGTTCGGGCATGCCCATTCCTTTCCCCTAAATTGGACCCCTGTAGGATTTTTTGATGTTCTATTTTCACTTCATTTTTAGTCCAATTATCTGATAATGGTCAAAAATAGGTCGACTTCCTATTCCGGTCAAGTGACTTCCGATTCAGGCCACATGGCTTCCACTTCCGGTAACTTGACTTCCGCGTAATTTCCGAATGATCACTTCAAACTCCAATTCTCAGCTACACTCCTCCCCGGCACTTCCTCAAATGCTAAACGAAAAGCCTATATATACGACTGCTTTAGTGATTGTTGTAGCTTTAACTGCTGAAATGTTCGTAAAAATCGACACTGCTGTAGTGTTTGTTCAAATTCTAATTGCTGGAGTCATATGTTGCAGTCCCCGTTCTGCACTGTTTGCTTTAGTGTTTGTCATAGTATTTGATGCAGTTTTCACTTTTGAAGTGTTTGTTGTAGTTTTAACTCCTGAAGTGTTTGATGTTGTTCTCGCTGTTGTAGTGTATTTGCCCTTATCACTGTTGCAGTGTTTGTTGCAGTTTTCACCGCGGTAATGTTTGTTACAGTTTTCAATGTTATAGTGTTTCTTGCAGTTCTCACTGTTGAAGTATTTGTTTTAGTTTTCACTTCTGGAGCGTTTTCTGTAGTTCTCACTGTTGTTACAGTTCTCACTATCGTAATGTTTGTTACAGTTCTATTTGCTAAAGTGCTTGCTTTAGTTCTAACCGCTGAAGTGTTTGTTGCAGTTCTAACTGCTGAAGTGTTTGTTACAGTTCTCACTGTTGAAATGTTTGTTTTCCTTTCCACTGCTGAAGTGTTTGTTGAAGTTTACACTGTAGACGTGTTTGTTGCAGTTGTTGCTGCGGTGCTTTTAGTCCTTAGAACTGAAGTGTTTGTTGAAGTTTACACTGTAGACGTGTTTGTTGCAGTTGTTACTGTGGTGCTTTTAGTCCTCAGATCTGAAATGTTTGATGAAGTTTACACTGTAGACGTGTTTGTTGCAGTTGTTACTGTGGTGCTTTTAGTCCTCAGAACTGAAGTGTTTGTTGCAGTTGTTGCTGTGGTGTTTTTGTAGTCCTCAGAACTGAAGTGTCTGTTGAAGTTTACAATGTAGACGTGTTTGTTGCAGTTGTTGCTGTGGTG
>MJUU01013579.1:89877-103101 GCA_002080025.1 Modiolus philippinarum | reverse complement strand
TTTTTGTAGTCCTTAGAACTGAAGTGTTTGTTGCAGTTCTCAGTGTTGAATTGTTTGTTTTCCTTTCCACTGCTGAAGTGTTTGTTGCACACTCAGTGTTGAATTGTTTGTTTTCCTTTCCACTGCTAAAGTGTTTGTTGAAGTTTACACTGTAGACGTGTTTGTTGCAGTTGTTGCTGTGGTGTTTTTGTAGTCCTCAGAACTGAAGTGTTTGTTGCAGTTCTCAAATGCAGTAAAATTTGTAGATATAATTTCTCAAATGGCTGTTGCAGTTTAAAAGTCTGTCGTGATCCTTCAAATCTTTTGACTTTCTTATTTGGATAATCGACAGTATAGAGGGTTTTGTTCCTTTTCTTATGATCATTGGCATAATCTTTGTAGCAACGCCCAACAGCGCCGGCATACGGAGTTAACATCTCCAAGTTCATTTGCTATTGAAGGGTTTGTGATCGATACAGCTACTTCCTTAATAGAGCCCGGTTGCTCACAAATAGACTACTTAAACAAGGGTATGTTACCAAAACTTGAAGTCATCCCTCCAGAAGTTGTGCGGTCGACATCACCATCTTGTGGACCGCATATGGGATATTTGTTTCCAAGATGACAACAGATCTTTTTCTTTAAAAGCTTAATTGTTGTTTCCTCTACCGGATTTGAACTTACTACCGGATTTGACATGTTCAACACGGTGGGTGTCTTATAAGAAGCAGGATACTTACTCTACCGGTGCACCTGATTTCACCCATGGTTTTTATTGGGTCCGTGTTGTTCATCTTAATTTTTGTATGTGTGTGTGTCTTCATTTTTCTTACCTGTTGCGGGTTCATGTTATGTCTCTGTTTCTTTGTTTTTCCGCTCTTGCCATTGTCCTTGGATTATTCGTTTTGGATTGAGTCTGACGGTACGGTTCTCACTTACTTTAACAATGTTTTCATATTTTGTGTTATTTTGTGGTAAAGATCTTAGGGCTATTTCGTTCTAAGTCGATATTGTTCGAACTGTATTTATAATTATGTCCTCATTGCCATTGCAATTTGAACATGTTTTGCAGCATCCAACGTGTAAACTTGTAAACGTCGTAATGGTAGCTTTTGTTCTGATTTATTTATTTTTAATGCCCTGTACCATACTCGTTCGTGGCTATTCTTTGCGATGGTTGTGGAATGGGAGTTATATATGGAATTCGGTTCTTCAAAAGTGTTTTTATACAAATCCCGGGACTTATGCTTAAACACAAGCTGCTATGACTGTTTCATCTTAGCTTAATTTTCTTGATTGCAAGTGTCTAGCTTACAGTATTTATAATGACAATTACTTTGGGTACACCGACAAATAAATATTTGTGGTCTGTTTTGTGTTTTTTCTAGTGTAATTCCCTTGTGTATTGTGGCATTTAATTGTAGTTTTCAACCATGGTGGGAGAATACTGTTATCTGGACTTTGTAACAAGATATTTATAGGCTTTGCGTCGTGTTTTTGTTCTCACGAAACCGTTCTTTGATTATGTTATGAGAGATAATTAAAATTTTATAACACTCGTACAATGCAATATGAATTTTGATCAAATCAATAAACATATTCATACTTTTCTCCTGTTGTGTGTAGATTTTCTTGAATCATGTAGTTTTCTTTCCTGTTGACCAATACTAGTGGTTTTCACAACCTCCGGTTCTTGTCTTTCGGTAGCTATCGGTACTGCGTTTGTTCTAGCTTCGTGGGTATCCGGCTGAAATCGACATGGATTGTTAGGGACTGGTGGAATTAAATATCTTTTTTCTCTGGTTGAATTAACTTCTGTTGTTTGTAAAGGTTCTTTAAAAGTGTACAATGTTCTCTTTGGACTTTTTGTTGGCAAATTCTCTGGATATATCTGTTTCTTTTTCTTTGAATCTAAGCACATGATGTTGTCTTGGTTGTTTTGTTGGCATTCTGTTTCAAATGGTTTCTGTGTAGCTGTAATACTTGTCGTCGGTAATAGAAATGGTGCTGTAAACTTCTTCCTTTGCGACGACTGGCTCGTGTGAGAAAACATTGTTTGCTGAAACGCATAATATAAATAAGAGTGATGTTAACATGTGGATCACAAAATATTTCAAGGTTAGTCAAAGCTGTGCATCTTCTAATAGTCAACAGTCACAACACGCATTCTCATTTTATAGGACCCACTGACCCACTAAAAATGACGAAAAATGAATGTTCAAAGTTAACATTGAAATGAGATTTTTTTGATAAATAAAAAATAGTATGTCTTTGGCTAAATAAAAACACACAGTTTCCTCTACTCAAATGCCTATAAAAATATTGGAAAATAGGATTTTGAAATAGCACAATGTGTTATATGGTAACTGATGGTAACGTAAATATTTTTTTTTATTTTTTGGGTGGGGCAGTGAAATGTCCTATATATTGAGAATGCCGAGTGTCAAATATAGATCATTCGAGTCCATTGGAAACGTTTGACATAATCAATAAAATAAATCGAAACAATAGTTAAAAAGAGGCTCTCAAGAGCCTTCACCGCTCATCGGACCATGGCTGGCGTAGCAGTCCAATAAATCCTTATGTTAAGAGTTGTTATAGAGTTATATTATAGGGTCTAATATTCCGAACGTCATGGATGAGGTACAAACCTTACATATTTTCTAACAGTACCGGAAAAGTCAAACCTTCTTACATAATTTAACAGTACCAAAAAAGAGATGAATTTCTTATAAATGGATCAGTTTGCATATATGGTCCAGTGTTAAAGGTGGCCATGTGGCCATCCTGGATGGGGGCGGACGTGCTGGACATAAAATGGCACTTGGTAGATATTTGGCCTCCTATTCTGATATATGTGGTAATGAGTACTTGTTTACTACTTTTGAATTATGGCTTTCCATATAATTGGATTCTAATGCTGCTGATGAGAGGTTACTCCTTGATACATGTGTGCACCATAACGAAATTTACTGGGTTTTCAAGCAACTTCGGTATTTTCGTATATATAAAGGGGACCACCAAAGCACTTTTGTCTTTTTTTAATGAAATCTTTGAATCGTTTTCCATAATAATGAATCATTAAACATATTCCCCATTTTCTGCCATCCCGAATGGGATGTGCATCTGTCGGGCACGCTTCCTCCAGAGGATAATATGTTTAAGTTGGCCTCTGAGTTCAGAGATTTTTTAATATATTTCAGATGGGTCCGAAGTTAAACCGAAATGGCTATGCGTACATGTCGAGAACCCCTTTTAAAGGAACTATGTAAGGTCCATTGTACTCAAGTTTGGTGTAGATTTTTGAATGGTTTCTTGTCATAAAACTTCGGAATTGTGGTTTTAAAGTTAAGTCTAAAAATGGAGTATATAATATGAAAACATATGTGATCTACGACAATAAATTCTTTTCATATCGATTAAATAACTTGTAACAGTTGGCTTGGTTTACCACGCAGTATATTCGTCACAGTGTTGATGTGAACGTCATCACGAGGGGTTGTCATAAATATAGTTATCTCTTACCATAAATATTGTTATATTATGCGTTTTAGATTATTATAAAACTGCTGGAGGGTTTCTTTTTAGCTATCGACATGATTGGTGATACCTTGAAGAATTGTTGTACATTTTCACTAGCTACACTTTCACTTAAAAGGTCTTTGCCTTTACAAATCATTACAATACTGCGCAAATTATTGAGTATCTAGCATTTTCAGCAGTAAATAGATAGATATTTAGGTTCATGTTTAAGCGCGTGAACCGGGCAGTGAAGTCTTTCAAGAGTATGCATGTATCTCTCAAATGATCATTAGACAACCCAACCAAATTTATTTTAAAGGGTCCCTCTTTCAACCAATGTAATAACAGCGTCATATGAATGACGATTATGAACCAGTCTTGGACATTCAAGACACGACCATTCCTGAAAGGCCCACGTGGAGAATCCATGGGGTCCAATATCAACCTGTTTTTCCAACTGGTCGCTATCTTGTCATTCATATATAAAGTATGGACCTGTTGGACACCTTTTTAAGTGAACAGTCTAAGGACCATTATGATAAATTACTGTTTGGCCATATAAATACTGTCTATGTTCTAGAGGATAGGTTCTTCCATTTCTTTATACGACCGTAAAAAAATTAAGGTTTTATTAAGGTATGGTGCAGTCGTTGTCGTATGCAGACACTTTTGCTTTTGGTTAATAACTTAAGTTCCAGTTGATCCATCCTTATGAAATTTTAACACAATGTTCCTTGTCACAAAAGCTTATGATAACTTAGTTGTTTCCTTTCCGAGCAATGAGGGGTCGAAGGGGGTCCAAAACTGCAAATGTACAAATCACCTAAAATTTTTATTTCGATGTGATTTTTTTTCTTTGGAATCCTCTTGATGTAAGCTTTCTGAAGTATGCAACGGATTTAGCGTAGCTCTTACATTAATATGATGATGGGTTTGCTGTTTTACCGATTCCGAATTATAAGGGGTCAAACGAGCAAAAATTTTACATTTTCAAATGTAACAGGTATCTTTTAAATGTACTCCATTTTATTTTCAGCATGCTGCAATGGTATCATTCTCAGTTATGGCACCCGTTCATTCCTTTGGGTTTAATAATGGCCATTTTTTCGAACTGGTGGCCATCTTGGATTTCGTGCGGACTTGCATGTTGGACACCTTTTTGAAAGATGATCGTATGGACTATAGTGACAAACTTAACTTCCAATTTGCCAAATGATTTCAGAATCAAAAGTTTAAGATCGACTGACGCCACTTGTGGCGGTAAATTTAAGATTACCCTGGCCAAGGATTTGTATACAAATCCTTGCCCTCGCGTAAAACAGATAAACTGTAAAAAGGCAACTACTGAAATTTTCAACATCACGATGTTCTATTTATAATAAATACATGTATTTTCTATTTTATTCATCATCATTCCATATGACTGTGACATTTTTATAAAGCCTGTGATCATTTCCAACTGGCTGTGACCCTTTTTATATAGCCTTTGACCATTTCCATATGGCTGTGACCTTTTAATAAAGCATGTGACCATTTCTATATGGCTGTGACCTTTTTTATAAAGCCTGTGACCATTTGTAACTGTCTGCGACCATTTTAAATAGTCTGTGACCTTTTTGTATAGCCTGTGACGATTTCCATACAGCTGTGACCTTTTTGTATACCCTGTGACCATTTCCATATAGCTGTGACCTTTTTGTATACCCTGTGACCATTTCCAAATGACTGTGACCTTTTTATTTAGACTGTGACCTTTTTATAAAGCCTGTGACCATTTCCAATTTTCTGTGACCTTTTTGTATAGCATGTGGCCATTTCCATATGGCTGTGACCTTTTTCTATAGCCTGTGATCATTTCCACTGGCTGTGACCTTTTTATGAAGCCTGTGACCATTTCCATATTGCTGTGACCTGTTTGTATAGCCTGTGACCATTTCCAACTGGCTGTGACCTGAAAGTCTGTGACCATTTCTTATTTGGGATATTTAATAGCCCAAACATGGGCTGGTCAGGTGATCGTGAGGAATTATATAGCCTGTTACTTGGTGACCAAGTCACATCTGCATGCAAATGGTAAAGTGCACTGAAAA
This sequence comes from Modiolus philippinarum, assembly GCA_002080025.1. Classification (NCBI taxonomy): domain Eukaryota; kingdom Metazoa; phylum Mollusca; class Bivalvia; order Mytilida; family Modiolidae; genus Modiolus; species Modiolus philippinarum. The sequence continues at coordinate 97,510 of MJUU01013579.1, read as the reverse complement.
TAAGCCATATCTAATTGTTTCTGGAAAACGTCTTTACATATATATTTCAGATAATGAGCAAACTGGGGTCCAATGTTGCTTATTGCAGCAAATAAAGTATACCAGCTGTGATCTGTCTAAGATCCAAAACGAATAAGGGACCGACCATTTAACTTGAAGGGGGGGCTATGGTTTTTTTCTAAAAAAATATTTTGGATCTGATTTTATGTGAAAAAAATATTTTGGCTGCCAAAATGATGAAAAAAAATTTCTGAATGAGGCTTTCTGCCAAAAAAAATAATGTTAATTTTTTAAAAAAATATTTTGTTGATACACGTGCAAAAAATAAATAATTTGCTTCGCGTGAAGCGCGAAAAAAATTTTCTGTCCAGAAAAAAAACCATAACCCCCCCTTCAGGTTAAATGGTCGGTCCCTAAGAAGAATGATGCGTTGTTTCCCTTTTCTTCCTCATTTTTAGAGCAAAAAATAATATTTTCTGATATCAAAAACTATAATTTCTGATATATTTCGAATTTCTGATATAAAAAAAACCCAAAATTTCTGATATCTGAAATTCACTCCTTTTTATATCAGAAATTTTTCACATGTTTATAATAAATTCGATTTATTTTTCTATCAGAAAACATTTTCTGATATCAAATATATAATGTTTTGATAAAAAAATGAATTTCTTATTTAAAAGATTCTGATATCAGAAATTCATCTTTTTCTCGTATCAATAATTGATTGTTCCATATGAAAATATCCATTTTTAAACTCAGAAAATTATTTTTTTATCATAATTTGTTCTTGATATCAGAAATTAGGATTTTTTTATATCGTTTTTTTTATCAGAGAAGATTTTTCATGAAATAGAATCTAATTGATATAAAAATTGACTTGTGAAATAAATAAAAATCTGATTTTCTGATTATCAGAATTTCGATTTTTTTATATCAGTACTGATTTTTTTCTGATATTACAAATAAAAAAGTTTCTGAAACATATTGTCCAATTTAAGAATATTTAAAATACAATTTTCTTGATATCAAAATTATTTTTTTACAAATTTAGACTTAAAGTAATAGAAATTTCTGATATCAAAAATTATATTTTCTGGTATCAGAAAATCATATATTTTGTATCAGAAAAACTCTGAATCTCTGATATCAGAAAATTGGGATTTTTTATGTTAAAAAAAATAAGAATAAATAGCAAAATGGTGCCTCATGGAAACAATTATTGTTGTAAATATGGTAAGAGAATAATATTTGTTTAAATTGTCACAACAAAAATTTCAACTGCAATTTAAATAGTGGAAGGGTACTGTTAGTGCCAAAGTGCCAAGATCTAGAGCTAGATGCAAATAAACACTGCAGTTTAGCACCCCCACAGCATTCTATGATCAGGAAGCAGACGACTTGGTTGAAAGACCTTTTTATGTGCTTGTACGTTACTATGTTTCTTTTTTAACGTTCTTTTCAATTTAAATTTTCTTTTCTGTATTTTTCACAATAACTCTACCCATTCATCATTTTTCTTACAACTGTCAATCTTCAACACAGTCACCTTTGAACTGTGACCTCAATAAAAGGTAAAAATCTCTGACGTCATAGAAATATGTGTTGAGTAACCGTCTTCGTTGAAGCGAATTCATAATCAAAACCATGTTTTGAATCAACAACTTCTTGGATCGCCAGAAAGAAAGACTGTTTTTCAAAGAGACTGATTTAAAAGGACAAGAAAAACAATTTTAATTCAAATATTCTGACTTATTTTGTAATTATTGTATTTATACGTGACGTATGTCAGCTGTTGACTCGAGTTGAGGATGGGTGAAACAAAGCCCAAAATAGTAATTATTGGTGGAGGGATCTCCGGGATCGCTTTAGGGGATCACCTTTCAAAAAACGGATTTACGAATTTTGTTATTCTTGAAGCTTCGAACAGAACAGGTGGTAGGATATACACTCTCAATATTGGTAAGTTCAAGTTGGGGGAAATGTATGTCATGGTTTCATTCCGTGATAGTTTTCTCGTCTGCTGGGAAATACTTCTTTTTGAATCTTTACTACACCATATATATATTATAAAACAGGGATCACATAAAGTTTACACATTTTCTAATACTTCACGTTAATTACTTTGTTTGTAATTATACCGCTTTATTGTGCGTTTTGTTTGAACTCGGCGACTCGTAACATGCAGATTTTGTGAATGATTGTGTGAAGGTCACAATAGGACAACTGTACGTCTGGTGATCGACCAATCGAGTGGCTTGTTAAAAATAACACACAATGTAGGGAAATACTTTTATAGTAGTTTTAGTTCCTCGTGTGTTCTGAAGTATTTTCTAAGTACAAAAAATATTTGGTCACTGTTATTTACTGTATAGATTTTATGTAAAAAAAAGAAACAAAAAAAAAACATGTTTTTCAAAAAAATTATTGTGTTACCATTTCTTATCTAGCGAGCTCTATTTCAAATAAATTTTGGGCCACTAAACTTGGATATTTCATCAAATAGAGAATGAATTATTTAAAAATATGATGTCAATATCATAATTTCATTATTTGCAACCTTGTGATTAATGATTGAAGCTTGTAAAACTAATATTCACAGCCTCGTCAGAGACAACCTTAATCTTGCCCTTGGGTTGTATCCTTGTCTTGCACACCCACCCATGTTAGATTCATATTGTCTCTGCTGAACCCAAATACGGTATAATCTGGTAAATAAGGTTAGTGGTTTTCGCTCAAAATATGTTCAAATGGATTCAGTAAAAGTATTTGCTCACTAAATATTATAGACACATCAATTTTTATGCCCTTGAGAATAAAAAATTTAGAGGGGCATACAAATTTTTGTTTTGTTTTTTTGTCCGTCTGTCTGTCCACAAAAAACTTTCAACTTTTGGTACAATGTACAATGACCACAGACTGACAACTTCTTATGTCTCTTTTCAGTAGAGCTTACAGAAGTGGATACCAACAGTATGCAGGGCTGTCAATTAATTAATAATTAAATACATATATATGTACTTGTACTTGTTCCATGTTGACATCAACACGTTAAAGTAAACTGCGAAAACTTCATCAACATGTTTCGCTCTAAATGGGTGTCATAGATCAAGACAAGACACAATGTGGAAATGCTTGCCTGATACCATCAAGCTGTATGTACTTCAGGCAAGCATTTTCACATTGTATCTTTTCTTGATGATGCCTGTTTAGGGCGAAACATGTCGCCGCATTAAGTTTTTGCGGTTTACTAAATGTTGTTTTCAACATAGTATTTAATCATTTGCTACATTGTACATGTACATCTTTTGAATGGTACAGCAGTAAGTGAGAGAGCTTTCATATTTTGCATATGCACAGTCTGTGCCAAAAACTTTCTCAATAACTAGCCCTATGGGGCTAGTAAGGTCTCGTGTTTTACTAGCCTGAACTCAATTTCACTAGCCCTTATAGAAGATTCTTTGTTAATAAGGTACATTTTTAACTAGCCCATGCCGGCCACCGGGCTAGTGACTTCAAATTTTTACTAGCCCGAGACTGATTTTACTAGTCCCGGGCGTAGGGCTAGTGGCTAAAGGCACAGACTGTATGCATTCCTTGGCAAGACCTTTCGATCAATACCAAAATATTTAACATTGGGATTGAAAACATGTGGCTTTCATATATACATATGAAAAAGAAAGGAAATTTGGTAAATGTCAAGGAGACAACATACACAAGTACCATATCCAGGTTAAAACAACCCAAAACAAAGCATCTAGGGGTCACCGTAAGGTCTTAAACACAGTGAGGAACCTCACACCATATAGCAAGCCCTAAATGGCCCAAAAAGGTAAAAAAGTGCATAAATCAATGGAAACAAATCACATTCAATAACCCAAATATCAAGAAACTAAAATTTTATAAGAAGACAAGGATAAGCCAATGACTAACATATTCCTGACTTGGGACAGGCGCAAAAATTGCGGTGGGGTTAATCTCATTTTCTTGAATCCAAACCCTCCCCTATGTGTGGTGAATGGCTGAAAAATAAATACACGAAAAGACTCGCAGTAAAAATGTACATGTAACCCCATTGCAAGTGTGCCAATGCTTTTGTTAAAAACAGTATAGATAAAAGGCCTCATTGTTTGTCAGAATTCTTTGCATATAAACATGATACGCATGATACGCCTGTCCCCACTCAAAGCAAATTGATTATTGCTGCGGTCAAGGAAGTGGCAAAACTTTTGACATTAAGATTTACACCCACGCTCTCAACCTTTCATTGACTCGCCGTCGTGCAAAGACAACATTGTATACATTTGTCAGGTTTTCACGTCTGATATATCTACAATGCGTAGACAGAAATTGCATTTTCATACTTTTTGAAATAATTAAAGTCCTATAACTCTGGAAGGAAAAATCCTTCCACAAAATAAAACTATAAGGAGCTTTCTTCCGTCATATCCAACAATCTTGCAAAGTTTCAAGAAAATGAAAAAAGCGTTCTCTAGCCAGAATATGACTTGTGGACAGAAATGGTATTTCTTGCTTTTTAAAAATAATCAAAGTCCCATAACTCTGTAACGAAAAATCCATCGACAAAATAAAACAATAGGGAGCTTTCTTCTGTCATACCTAACAATCCTGCAAAATTTCAAGAAAAATGGTCAAAGCATTCTCTAGTAAGAGTACGACATGTGGACGAAAATTGCAATTTCAAGCTTTTTTGAAAAAATCAAAGTCCCATAACTCTGGAACCAAAAATCTGATGACAAAATAAAACGGTAGGAAGATTTCTTCCGTCATACCCAACAATCCTGCAAAGTTTCAAGAAAAATGTTCAAAGCGTTCTCTAGTTAGAGTACGACATGTGGACGAAAATTGCAATTTCAAGCTTTTTTGAAANTTTGGGTTTAATAATGGCCATTTTTTCGAACTGGTGGCCATCTTGGATTTCGTGCGGACTTGCATGTTGGACACCTTTTTGAAAGATGATCGTATGGACTATAGTGACAAACTTAACTTCCAATTTGCCAAATGATTTCAGAATAAAAAGTTTAAGATCGACTGACGCCACTTGTGCCGGTAAATTTAATATTACCCTGGCCAAGGATTTGTATACAAATCCTTGCCCTGGCGTAAAACAGATAAACTGTAAAAAAGGCAACTAATGAAATTTTCAACATCACCAAGTTCTATTTATAATAAATACATGTATTTGCTATTTTATTCATCATCAATAATTACCGAACTGGTTAAAAAAGGACATGTCGCATTTAGGACTGGTCTGGCTTGAAAACACGCTGATCATGAGCCTAACGTTATAACCACCAGCGTATGCGTGGTCTCTAAACGGTTGGCTTAGCAGTCGTTGATTTTCTCTCTGACAGGAAATAGATTCCACTGACGCCACATCGAAAAGTGATAAAAGGACTAATTTGACAAGGAATGGTTTCCGTTTAACTACGTTTTCCGCATCGGACATAGTTTAAGAATTTTGATTCTACTGATTGTTTCGGGAAAACGTCTTTACATATATATATTTCAGATAATGAGCAAACTGGGGTCCAATGTTGCTTATTGCAGCAAATTAAGTATACCAGCTGTGATCTGTCCAAGATCCGAAACGAATAAGAAGAATGATGCGTTGTTTCCCTTTTCTTCCTCATTTTTAGAGCAAAAAATAATATTTTCCGATATCAAAAACTATCATTTCTGATATATTTCGAATTTCTGATATAAAAAACCCCCAAAATTTCTGATATCTGAAATTCACTCCTTTTTTATATCAGAAATTTTTCACATGTTTATAATAAATTCGATTTATTTTTCTATCAGAAAACATTTTCTGATATCAAATATATAATGTTTTGATAAAAAAAATGAATTTCTTATTTAAAAGATTCTGATATCAGAAATTCATCTTTTTCTCGTATCAAAAATTGATTGTTCGATATGAAAATATCCATTTTTTAAACTCAGAAAATTATTTTTTTTTTATCATAATTTGTTCTTGATATCAGAAATTAGGATATTTTTATATCGGTATTTTTTTATCAGAGAAGATTTTTCATGAAATAATTGATATAAAAATTGACTTGTGAAATAAATAAAAATCTGATTTTCTGATTATCAAAATTTCGATTTTTTTATATCAGTACTGATTTTTTTTTCTGATATTACAAATAAAAAAGTTTCTGAAACATATTGTCAAATTTGTCTACCGGATTTGACTTTACTACCGGAGTTGACATGTTCAACACGGCGGGTGTCTTATAAGAAGCAGGAGATGCTTACTCTACCGGTGCACCTGATCTCACCCATGGTTTTTATTGGGTCCGTGTTGTTCATTTTTGTATATGTGCGTGTCTTCATTTTCTTTTCTGTGTCATGCCCATGTTATGTCTTCGTTTTTTTGTTTTTCCGACGTTGCCATTGTCCTTGGATTGTTCTTTTTAGACTGACGGTTCGGTTCTCACTTACTTTAAGAATATTTAAAATACAATTTTCTTGACATCAAAATTATTTTTTTTACAAATTTAGACTTAAAGTAATAGAAATTTCTGATATCAAAAATTATATTTTCTGGTATCAGAAAATCATATATTTTGTATCAGAAAAAACTCTGAATCTCTGATATCAGAAAATTGGGATTTTTTTATGTTAAAAAAAAAAAAGAATAAATAGCAAAATGGTGCCTCATGGAAACAATGATTGGTGTAAATATGGTAAGAGAATAATATTTGTTTAAATTGTCACAACAAAAGTGGAAGGGTACTGTTAGTGCCAAAGTGCCAAGAACGTCATTCGCAATCTAGAACTAGATGCAAATAAACACTGCAGTTTAGCACCTCCACAGCATTCTATGATCAGGAAGCAGACGACTTGGTTGAAAGACCTTTTTATGTGCTTGTGCGTTACTATGTTTCTTTTCTAAACGTTCTTTTCAATTTACATTTTCTTTTCTGTAACTCTACCCATTCATCATTTTTCTTACAACTGTCAATCTTCAACACAGTCACCTTTGAACTGTGACCTCAATAAAAGGTAAAAATCTCTGACGTCATAGAAATATGTGTTGAGTAACCGTCTTCGTTGAAGCGAATTCATAATCAAAAACCATGTTTTGAATCAACAACTTCTTGGATCGCCAGAAAGAAAGACTGTTTTTCAAAGAGACTGATTTAAAAGGATAAGAAAAACAATTTTAATTCAAATATTCTGACTTATTTTGTAATTATTGTATTTATACGTGACGTATGTCAGCTGTTGACTCGAGTTGAGGATGGGTGAAACAAAGCCCAAAATAGTAATTATTGGTGGAGGGATCTCCGGGATCGCTTTAGGGGATCACCTTTCAAAAAACGGATTTACGAATTTTGTTATTCTTGAAGCTTCGAACAGAACAGGTGGTAGGATATACACTCTCAATATTGGTAAGTTCAAGTTGGGGGAAATGTATGTCATGGTTTCATTCCGTGATAGTTTTCTCGTCTGCTGGGAAATACTTCTTTTTGAATCTTTACTACACCATATATATATTATAAAACAGGGATCACATAAAGTTTACACATTTTCTAATACTTCACGTTAATTACTTTGTTTGTAATTATACCGCTTTATTGTGCGTTTTGTTTGAACTCGGCGA
>MJUU01013579.1:18209-60837 GCA_002080025.1 Modiolus philippinarum | reverse complement strand
AAATTCAACCAAACTTTACAGGAATGATGTATGGAAGGTCCTATAGGAAGATTGCTCATTTCCTTCCGATCCAATAAAAAACATGGCCGCCACCACAGAACTTAGGTTTAACATTGGACCCTATGGGAAAATTCACATTTTCTTCTTCTGCTCTGAAACTGCTGAAGCAAATTCAACCAAACTTTACAAAATTGATGAACTGAAGGTCCTTAACAAAGATTGCTCATTTCATTCCGATCTAATAAAAAACATGGCCACCAGCACAGAACATAGTTTATTTTGGCCCTATGGGAAATTCACACTAAAAACATGGCCACCATGCAAAACATCAAAAACCCCGCTTCAGCATTTTGTCAGGTGAGCGATACAGGCTCAGTATCTGAGCCTCTAGTTTTTTTTTAGGATCGGAACATTATGAGCAATCTTTTGTAAATGACCTTTATAACATCATTCCTGTAAAGTTTAGTTTAATTTGTTTCAGCGGTTTCTGGGGAGAAGATGAAAATGGGAATTTCCCATAAAGTCCAATGTTAAAAACGAAATGAGCAGGGTCTAATGTTAAACTATGTTTCCGGCCTGGCGGCCATGTTTTTTTATCAGATCGGAACGAAATGACCAATCTTTGTAAAGGACCTTTAGTACATCATTCTTGTAAAGTTTGGTTAAATTTGCTTCACTAGTTTCAAAGGAGAAGATGAAAATGTGAAAAGTTTAACGGACGGACTCCAAGTGATGGCAATAGCTCCCACTAACCTTTGGGTCAGGTGCCCTAAAAAGGGTCTATGGTAGGAACATTTAAAGGGGTCCAAGTTTGTTAGAATTAGCAAAACTGCCTTCCCATGATGGGAAACCTCTTACAGAAAGTTGGTATAAAATGCACCTTTAACCTACTGTTATAGGCGAAACATCATCAGCTTGGTTATATTTCAATTCCTATTCCTTAATCAATTTTAAAAATTGCCACCATCTGTTTTTAAAACAGATGAAAGCAATTTTCCAAATTGGTTAAGCATTTGCTGAACCAATCTTACAGCTTTACAACTCCGTAGTAGCTATCAAACAGTAAAATTGGTTCAACAATATGAATAGATGGTTCTTTCTTGCTTAATGCTTAGTATGTAAGTATAGCTTGAGTTATTTGAAGTAATATGCATAGTTCATTACATTGGGCAATTTATTTTTTAAGAACTTCAAACAAAAGGTTAAAAATGCTAGACTGTTAGTTTAAAAGTATAATTTCTAATTTCCAATAATTTTTTTGGATCTTTGGTATATTTTAAAATATAATGGTTATTCATTTTCATTATTTCTCTGTAAAAATGGAAAAATGACAAAAAATAACAAGGGAGATCATAAATGTGATACATTTGTGTATAATTATTTCCCCTAAATAAATTAGTACTCCCACATTTTCCTCCCAAAAATGATCTTCATAATAAAAATTCAGATACAAACATATAAAAATGTGCCAGAAATAGCATTAGAAGATTGAATTTGAGTTCGTATTTAAGATAAAAAAAAAGATTAAGAAATATTTCCAAAAGTAAAATAAAGAATGTCCCCATCCTTAGAGAAATTTTTTTCATTACAAAGGCAGTTTTCGTAAGTACATCCACAACAAAGTTTCAACTTTTTAAATTGTTGAACCAATTTTACAGTTTGATAACAACTACAGACTTGTAAAACTGTAAGATTGGTTCAGCAATTGCTTAACCAATTTGGAAAATTGCTTTCATCTGTTTCAGAAACAGATGGTAGGAATTTTTAAAATTGATTAAGGAATAGGAATTGAAATATAACCAAGCTGATGATGTATCGAGTACAAGAATGGAAAAAATATAATTACACTGTAGTTAATTAAATCGCAATTTGATAGTTGTGAGTACAAAGCATATCTTATTTGTTCATCTAGGGTATTGAACTTAATATAATTTGTTATCAGTTGTCACCTGATTGCACTTTTATTAAATAAGCCCTTAACAACCTTTTTTTTTACATACTTGTCACTGTAGAAAAAAATTTTGGTTACATATAGTTTCTTGTTCAAGTAAGAGTGGGCTAAATATTTCTTCAATCGAGACGGTAAAATTTCGATTTTCAACATGCAAGCTTTAGTTAGCATGTAAGAATTGAAATTTTACTATAGAGAGAGAAGAAATAATTCTATTTACTCGTGACCTAATTTAATGAGATGTGTTATTTTTCTACCACAAAATGAGTGTAGATCATGAAAAATCAAAAATGGTGGGAAAAACTATTTTAAAATCAAAATTGGATGTGAGATGCTACATTAAAATCTAGAAAGTTCACAGTTAAGAAATTAAGAAATAAAAGCTACACAAGCTTAAAATGTGTTATGTTTACAGTCCATTTGTTCAGCTGCTGGTATCCAAACAGTTCTTATTATATAAATAGCTGAGGTCCAGCTAAAACTAGAGAACAAATACCAATATAATTTATTGAATTTTAAAGTGTTAAATAAACACATTAGACTGACCAATATACAATCCATTCCATGAACTAATTCTCCTTTATTTAGATCATTATGGACAACAAAATAGACCTGAGGTCATGACCTAGAAATCTAAAAACCTGATCAATTTGAATTTAAACTTGTAAGTGTTGTGAAGTGTGAACTAGTTTTCGGACATCACTTTGATTTCCAACAAAAACAATAATGCATGTTTGTGTACAGATGTATGTTGTTTTGTTTACTGATATTTCCTTTATCATACCACAGATTGTTTGTGTTTCATTAGGCCTTTTTTTCACAATGACAAGTTGAAGCAGATGAGTACATGTACTTGACTTTATTGACAGGATGTGTATTGATTTTCCACCTACACTGGGATTAAATATCACAAATCACCAAACAACAGATACAAAACAAATCAACATATTTGTGGCATATGTCGGGGAGTGGGTTTATTTGCATCCCCCTATTGATTTTTGAATGAATTTCCTTATTTTTAGGTTTTTTTTGTTTGAATATATCGATAAATTTGTGTGGTTCAATTTACGTTTTATGGAAATGACTACATTGATATGTCACTGATAAATGATTCTTGGAAATCAATCATAGTTTTAATCCTAGAAAATGAATATTAAAGTATTCTAAGTAGGGATAGGATTCAATATAAATGGAATCGCATTAAATGCTTGTTTGTGTGTGCTATACAACACATTCATTCATATAATTGAAATCTAAGCATACATGTATCATCCAATTTGAATTATAGTTCACATGTAGATTTATTTTAGAGACGAAAAAGGGGGGTCAGACAACAAAGTATTAATTTGTTCCATTCAATCTACAAATGTTACAGTTTAATGTTTCATTGGCTCATTATATATATAATTAGTATATATAGTAGATCATTTTTTTTCCTTAACTTTCCAATTAATTGGTCGATGGTCATGTGTCTGTGTTACATTGGTTCTTTGACCTAAAATCTTTTGTTCAGGTCTCTTGTGGATCCTTGATTCTAACAAGAAAAATAATACCAATTCAGCTGTCATTACATGGTAATTCAAATTATGGAGCACATGGTTCTGGTGATATGACAAGTTCATTGACTTGATGAATGGTACCAGTATGGATCTTGTACTATATTCTTTTGTAGAACTTCCATCAATGATTGAAATACCAGGAAATGACTCAAATGTCATTGTGCCAATTATGTTCAGTTTAACTAATGTTCAAAAACACTAACTCTCAGTTAGCACTTATTGAAATCACACAATTATCTGAATAAAATGTCATCTTGAGGCAAGAAAATGGATGTGAGATGTGAGATGTGAGATAATTATTTTCATAAAAACCAAGAACAACATAGTATAAAAAGAATTTTACATTGTAATTGCTCACATTTAGGTCAGTATTGGTTGCTGTTGAGCTACCAATGAATTTACCAAAAATAAAGGTAAAAAATTACCAAAAATAAAGGTAAAATAAGGTAACAATTGCTGGACCAGTCAATGGACATAATTTTTTTTTTTTTTTTTTTTGGGGGGGAGGGGGTATCTTGTTGTTGTCATACATTTACCCATGAATATAGTTAACCAACAAATCTGACATTTAATTGAATCCCTGACCAAAAAGCAAAATCACAATCAAAAACATACTGATAAAAAACTCTTTACAACATAGGAGATTGAGTCCTGAAAATCAGTATTGGCTTGACAACAGTCAACCTATCCTGTGTTATAGAATATCTTTATTAACCAAAAAAATGGGCCCCAAAGGGGCAAATACAAGAGAGAAACAAACAAACAATAATAAAAAAAAAAAAATAAAACAAAAAAAAACAAACAAAAAATAAAATAGAGTACAAACATAACAGGGAAAGGTTGCTTGATTGAATTGATAGATAAAACAATACAATATATAATAGTTGGATATAGAGCATATAACTAAATCAACGATGAGGCTATGGCATATAATCATGTAGAAATTTACCAACGCCTTATCCTCACAGTTTAAAATAAAGTAAAGTTTTTGTTCATCACTTAATTGATGCAGGTTTTGAGGTGCAAGTATTGTGTTATATGTAAACAATGACTTGTACAATGTACTCAGATGTAGGGTAATTAATTGATCTAGTTACCAGACACTATTGATATTTTGAAGCCTTATTTTTGACCTTTATAACACTGTCACATGGCAGTTAGTAAACAAAATTTGTTTTCAATACTGACTTGTTGTGAAAGGCCATCAAGTTTATGTCACAATCAGGTGAAATCATGTCTGTCAAAGACTTTACATCCTGAAAAGTTCAGTTATATTAGTAAATTTTTTAAAAATGGAAAAAACAGATTCAAGGAGAATAATCATTTTATTAAGAAGAAAAGGGTACTAAAAAAATAAGAAAAATTTTCAAGGTAGACTTGTGTTTAAGAAAATTCTGTATTGATTTTCCTTTTAGTGCAGTGAAATATGTTACACCTGTTGTTACTATGGCATTGTATGGTAGTGGTGTTACATTGCCTGAATTTTCTGTATAGACAGTGTAGTTTCAGTCAAATAAAATGAATTATTGTTAACTAAGACTGACCTTAATGAAATACCTGCTCATAGACATTGGTATTGAAAATTCATACTTGTCTTTATTTTATCAAGAATATCAAACAGTGGGAGAATATTAGAATCTTTAAGAAATGTGTACTACATATACATGTATTTATAATGATCACACAAAAATCTTCTTCCAGTGAAATCTATAGCTAACTGACACTAAGACACAAGATTATAGACACAAAAGACTGAAACCCAGATAGTGTTTGTCCGTCAGACGTCACAAACATTTCGGCCCATAGTGATCAACTATGAAATGGACTTCCAAGAAATCAATTTCACTGCAATTAGATCTTTATGATGTGACTATAATTATTTGATCTTTATGATGTGACATTTTCTAAAAGGTTGTACAGAAACTTGTATATGGTGTATTCTGTTTTGTAAAGGTACTAATAGTTCTATTGATGTATTTTTTCACCTTTATGTAATTGATTTTAGGTTTATTTCCTTTTTCACCATCAGTTGGAGTTAACAACCTCTTGTTTATAACTTGTGGCCTTTTCTTACCTTATTTTTGTTCATTTTCAGGACCAGATGGGGAAATAACCCATTCACCAGAGGATCTTACAGCTTTCTTAAAGTAGGGGCAGCAGCAAGTGATGTTGATAGTCTAGCAGAACCACTAATGGGATCAGCATCTGACAAAGTGAGTGAATTACTAGACTGGGAACAGTTCAATCATTTTTGTCTCGCCCGCAAGGAAAGGCGCGGAAAGCGAGACATATGCGTACAAAGTATGACGGCGGCGGCGACGTAAACTTTCATGTTAAGTTTTTGTGATTAGGTCACTTTCTCAGTAACTGTAAGTAGTAGGTCAATGATATTTGGTATGTAGGTTGGTCTTAGGTAGTACATGACAGTCTGTCATATGGCTTTTGTCCTTGACCTCAATTTCACAGTCTAGTGAGCATGTTAAGTTTTTGTGATTAGGTCATTTTCTCATTAACTATAAGTGGTAGGTCAATGATATTTGGTATATAAGTTGGTCTTGAGTAGTACATGACAGTCTGCTATATGGCTTTTGTCTGTGACCTCAATTTTACTGTCCAGTGAACATGTTAAGTTTATTTGCTTAGTTTAGTTTTTCAGTAACTATAAGTGGTAGGTCAATGATATATGGTATGTAAGTTGGTCTTAGGTAGTACATGACATTCTGTAATATGGCTTTTGTCTGTGCCCTCAATTTCACGGTCCAATGAACATTTTTTCCATGTTAAGTTTATGTACTTTGGTCATTTTCTCAGTAACTATAAGTGGTAGGTCAATGATATTTGGTATATTTGTTGGTCTTTGGTAGTATATGACAGTCTGCTAAATGGCTTCTGTCTGTGACCTCAATTTCACGGTCCAGTGATCATGTTAAGTTTCCTAGTATGTATTAATGTAAGGTCAATAATATTTGGTATGTGGGTTTGTCTTAGATGGAAGATGACAGCCTGCTATTTGATTTTTGCCCTTGACCTCATTTTCACGGTCTAGTTAACTTGTTTGGTTTTTCAGTATCTAGCTGTGGTAGGTCATTGATATTTAGCATTTTGTTTTGGGTGATACATGACAGTCTGCTGTATCGCTTTTGTCAGTTAATCTAATTTCACAGTCTGGCGAACATGTTAAGTTTTCTGATTTAGGCAGTTTGAGTTTTTGCATCAATTTTGTAACAAGTAGGGACGGGCGAGACATCTATTTGGGTCCACACTTGTTAGTCCTAAAAGATGTATCAAATCCTTCAATAAAAAGAATGTACAGTCTGTCTGACCTGATCAAGCATTTTTGGGACGAACAATTTTGTAGGTTATAATTTGCTTTTTATGCCCCCAGATCAAGGATTGGGGATATCCTGTTTTTGTCCTGTCTATGCGTCCGAAACTTTGACCTTTGCTATAACTATGTAAGATAGACTTTTCATACTTTGCAAGTGTATTGGTCTAGTCAAGGGGAACATAATTGTGCCAAAAAAAATAAAGTCAGGTCAAAGGTCAAGGTCACAGAGGTCAAAAGAGGGGTCAAATTAGGTCTTTTCAAATATTTGACGGTAGAATCCTCATAATTTTTATCCCATTGTTTTAATGTTATTGCTAATAAAATTGGGTAACTGTAGTATGTCAATAGATTTGAGGTAGCATTTACCATTTTTAAGAAACAAGAGGCCCAAAGGGGGACATGGAAAAAAAGAATTTTAAAAATTTTTTGTCAGATTTTGATGCAGTGTTTTTCTATAGGTTATGAAACCTGCATGTTTAACAGATACATTTAACAATTAAGGTGGTACGGGGGTCTAAAATTTTGTCAGATAGAATTTTCTGATATTTTCATGATTTCCACTTTGTTATTAAAGCATACGAAAAATAAAGTAAAAATGAGGGGTCACCGGGCATATAAGAATGAAATATGAAATATAAAAATCTTCTATTTTGGTTGAAATAATAGGGAATATTAGCGAATTCTAACAAAGTTTTAAATTATTTTAGTTACATCAGATAGATTTTTTTAAAAATTGGCAAATTGATAGCAAATACACTGTCCTTCAATTTCCATGAAAAAAAATTGGGGGTCACCGAACTTATTTTTGAGTAAATTGCAAAAAAACACATTTTTCCCTATCATTTCTATAGAAATTATCTCCCCTTAATTGAACTGGAGTTAACTGACAGTTTCGATATTCTGCATGGTTACGCAATAAAAGTGGCATATTTCATCAAACTTAACTATTACTAGAAATTAGAAATGGCTTCGGCAACGTTCCCATAGTGAATTCCATTTTTCTGTCACATGCGCAAGAATGATGCGCAATTTTAAACTCCCGTACTACCTTAAAACCATTTCAATAAACAGTAGGCCCAAAGGGCTTCATCTGTTTCAGAATAAAGGAGTTGAATTGGATGTTTTTATGGTAATAAACAACTTTCGAACTATGTAAGATAGACTTTTGTATAGGTCTAGTCAAGAGGAACATTAATATGCAAAAAAATTATGTCAAAGGTCAAGGTCACAGAGGTCAAAAAGCAGTTAAATTAGGTATTTTCATATATTTTACTGTAGAATCTGGGGGCACATGTAGTGTTTCACAAACACATCTTGTTAGATGTTAAAATTATTTCAGTTGTTAATACATTATTTCAGTTGTTAATACATTATTTCTAGAGCTGAGTATCGTGAGGAATCTCACGATACGATACGTATCCTTGTATCTGCTTGCGATACGATACTATCACGATACATATCATGGTACTGTAAATCTTGTTTTCTTGACATAAATTCAGCAGATAACAAGACAATGAATTGCATTATACAATTGTTTTAATATTTGAGCCATGTATCTGTCATAATTGTCATTAAATATGAGTAATTGTATCAATTTATAAGCCGTGTGAGCATTCACAATGACAACTTTATATATATCTACGAGTTCCGCCATATTGGCGCTAATAAAACGCAGATCGGATTGGGTGCGGTTGTATAAAACAAAGCCGTTTTCGGTATCACGATTCAAGACCAACGATATGATACGGGAATCGCCATCACTTTGGATCGATATAAGGGCTATTCCATTAAAAAGGATGTACCAGGGTCGGAAGGCAGAAAATGAAAATTCTTGTGGGTTCTTGTCAATTTTGTATCTTATTGCTATACTCATATTTGTACATTACCCTTGGTTCTAGGGGTAGTAGAAAATTGCCTTCTGACCCTGGTACATGTATTTTAATGGAAAAGCCCTAATCGATTCATCGATGAATTGTTACCCCTCTAATTATTTCACATGTTAATACCAGTTAATTATTTTGAAACAAAATCTCTGACATTTGATTGCACTAAAAAAAAATTTAAAAATCATTTTAGTAAGTAATCACTGTTAGATGGCAACTTGCTGCTGTTACAGTACAAGTTCATTTGAATTTATTCAATGGTCTTGAATTTCATCTGCATGAATATCAAATAAAAGCACGGATAAAAGCTTTTAAACAATATAACTGGGTGATGATCAAATTCACAAAAAAAGAAATTAAAGGATATAGTAGAGTAAATGTGCATGAAACTACAAGGAAATAATACTTATAATTAATGGTGATGTAGAAGTCATTGCGAAATAATAATCATTGATTATATTCATAGTCTTGAACTCTTTAGTTAAATGTATAATCTGTGAAACTTGACTCAGCACTTTTTAAATTGCCATAAATTTGCTAAAATACCATACACCTCCTTACATGCAAATAAAGCCTAAATAGTATGTTAGTGTCATTTTGTTATTTTATACCACTGAGCCGATGCCTCTGCTGATGGACTGTTAGTCCCCAAGGGTATTCACCAACCCAGTAATCAGTACTTCAGTGCTGACCTGAAAACCAATTTTGAAACTTGCCATATCCAAATTTTATAAGATTTTGTTTTAACTAAGGAGTGTCTCCCTTATGCATAGCTCTGTCCATAGCTGAATTTCGGCTTTTCTATTTAGATCCTACTGGTTATTTGTTCTCCATCAGCTTTAAACATTTTTCGGGTTATGGACTTCCAAATGTTTTGATTTGATTTGCACTGAAGAGACATAAGTTGTCGAAATGTACCTATGCAGGAAGTAAATTAACTGTAACTTGAGTATTTTGTTATTCATTGTCAGTTTTTACACACTGTACTGTTCACCTCATTATACAAATGTAGCAAAATTAAATTTACTAATTTTTCTATCTACAGCCTCAAGTGTGTTTTGCCGGAGAAGCAACACATCCCTGTCACTACTCAACAACTCATGGAGCATTACTGACGGGCCTAAGAGAAGCAAACAGACTGATTGATTTGTATAAATGATGATTGTTTATATGTAGTCTATTTGATGTTGTATTACTGACACAAACTCACTAGAATGGTGCAAAATTTCATTTATCACTGATTTCTTGTAGTTAGCCAGACTATATAAATCCTGTGTCAACGAAGTCATTTGGTATGGTACAAGAACTTTATTCATTATTCATTTCAATAATTCATTCACTGCCACACTATATAAATATATACAAAGCTGATTATAATGAAATAAGTCTCTGCTTAAGTTTATCATTTGTAATTTAAACACTTCTAAGTGAAAAGATATGAAATTGATAAAAGTTAATTGTCATTCCAAGTGTGGTAAAAGGGAAATATAGACAGCCAGTCTTAAAGTTAAACCAGTGATAAACCATGGACAGGTTACATTTATTTTTACTTCTGTTTTATTTGAATCCTAGTCAGTCAAGTTACACTTAAAAGATGTTGATGTTATATTCAAAAGATTTTCTGAACTTTTGGCTAATATTACAAGATTTTCTCTGCGTTTTGATATTAAGGGTAGGTTTATAGATATTGATGATATTAATTGTTTTGGGGTTTTTTTTACATATATATATGTTTTAATTTGTTGGCAGAAAACAAAATTTCACAACTTGAATTTTGATAATGTAATTTGTTAGAAAGACAAAACAAAATAATTCCAGGCCTTTGATTTTTTTGTTAATCCTAACTTTTTCAATACTTGATGATTTTTTTTTTAAATTGGTCAAAGGGAGATAATTAAATAGCCATTATATTTTTTTTAAAGTAAGGTTTTTACAATCAGTGTTAGGAGCAAATTATGATCCGACCAACAAATATTATCATTATCTCTGTAATGTCTTAATGCTTAAAATTGACATCTACTTCATGTCAGTTTGTACATCAGCAGTGAAAACAGTTATAGCAATAAAACTTGCATACTGTTTTGAGGGGAGATAATTGTCAGGTTTCATATTCATGCAATATCCCCATGTTTTTATCCATTCAGAAAGGGTCAATTTTCTTTGTACATTTATATCTGGTATTCATGAAAAATAATTCATCATTTTCAAGTTTTAGATATAGTCTTCAAGTATCAGAGATTTCTTTTACTTTGAACACATTGTTATGACAACATAAATGAATTTGTAGAATAAAAATATAGAATTCTTACTAGTGATATTAGCATCCTTATTTTTATTTTCCAAAAAGAATTCTGCTCTATGAATTTCTTTTTTTGCAGTTGACTACACCGAGGACACCACATTTGACATTTTTTTTGCATGACTGCAGGAACTCTATATAACACATGAATCTCTGCAAATTTATGTAAAGCTACTGCCTATAGCCTTAATGTAAATTGGTTGTAAATTCTTGTTTCATGTTGTTTTTTTTCCATGGAGTTTATTTATTTCTTACTACCTCACACAATTTATTGTTCAGTAAAGGTATTTGTGCAATGAGTTAAATTATTCTATTTTCTACAGCCCAGCCATTTATTGACACATGGTGAAGTGTTATTGTTTGAAGTATTCTATTTTCTACACCCCAGCCATTTATTGACACATGGTGATGTATTATTGTTTCAAGTTATAGTAAAAAATACTTGTTAGAAAAATAAAAAGAAGAAAATATATTTGAAGTTGGACATGAATGAAAAACAGATGCCTGTTTTTTTATATACACTATAAAGATAAATTATGTTATAAATATATAGTTTATTTTTCATTCAAGTTGATTTTTTTATTTGATGGATATAAACTTACCTCAATTAAAGATGTAAAACTGATATCTCTGCTATAAAGTGTTTGTTAATCTGGGAATAATTCAAAATGGCACAAGTATAAGAATTTATATACCTCATTGCAGATCCAACTCAAATTGGACATATCAATATATTTATGTTTTTTCCCTCAAGCTGTGTATATTTATCCTTCTTTGTTTCATTTCAAAATTTGGACAGGTGCTAGACTAAAGTTGAAATAGTGTATTGGAATGGAAATGTATTGGAGGATATCGTATCAGGATCATTTTTGTTTTCATTATTTTATTCATAGTTTTTTGAAGAGGAGATGAATATGTCAGATTTATTTTGGAGATTATTACACATCTTCAGTCTGTGATATCAGTATCTTGTATATATTTTAAGGAGCAAAAATATAATCTATGACATTTTCTGCTTTTACCTAAGGTCCACTTTCATCACCGACCTTTTATGAAAAAAACAAGGTAAAATTTTTTAAGTACCACTTTGACTTCCTGCTACAGAATAATGATTTATGATAATTATCAAACCAGCCAATCGTTACACAGGACACTATATTAATCAATATATTGTCAAATCTGCCCTTGTCACCAAAGTTGTAAAGTGACCCACTGTCTTATGTGACTGAGTTTTCTTTTTCACATTGTGAATTTCATATTGAATTGGCTAATATTAATTTACAACCTATGTTATGTAACTATTTTTCAGATTTTTCTTGGACAGTCACAAAGAACCGGTATGGACAGGTTTGACTGTATTTTGACAGAGATTAATTCTGTCGTGTCATGGTTTATGTAATAATTTGGTAGATGGCATATACAATTCACCAGGTACAATGTCTATATTTATTGTCATTTTTGCTAGTCAGTCTATGGTATATATTGTAGTTATCTAGAAATGTTGGTTATATTCGGAACTTGTAATTTTCATCGAGTGACTCATTCCTTTACATCTCATTAAATCATTGGTCAGTTTCATTGTTAGTATGATGGACAAGGTGTAAGACTTTGCCAAAATGTTGCCATTTTAGATTGAACAATGACATTACACTGCAGCGTGTACAGCTTTAAACAGTAGTACTGTAGTATGCAATTTATATATTTATAATTCAGTGTCTTAATGATTTTATAATAAATGTATGTCTGATAACCAGAACATCTTTTTTTTTTCTGCTCTCTTTTAAAGTTCAGTCTGGAATATTGGACTTATGCCTATAGTATAAAATATACAATAAGATAAGGATTAAGATCGAGGCAAGTCTACTGATGTAATTAACCATTGTTTGTTGAAGAGTGTATTGGGACAAAATCTTCAGCGCTAACTAAGAGTTCACATGTTGACCACTTCTGTATTAAATTTAAAGCATGGATGTATGCATTTTTTAAGTGATAACTAATTATGTAAATGTATATATTGGGAATTGAAAGTCTGTTTACATGGAAATGAAATAATCTGTGCAATTAATTTTATTTATAGTTACAAATTTTATGTATGATTCCAGTGTGATGAAAGCTAATTTATTCATCTGACGTATATTTGTTGAAATGAATGGTATTTCTGCTCAATAGTCATGACTGATGAACATCCTTTTTACTTGGCATTTAAACTTTTTACAAAGTTTTCATTGATTTTATTGTGTATGATTCTCATTTTAGCCATCTTGTAATAGAAAGACCATGATGATTGGTTCACTATTTTATATATGTTACCGTCCATTTGGGTCATATGATAACATGCAAATAGTTCAGTATAAGTCTCGCCTTAAAATCTACTTTTTATCTAACTCATTTTGCTTAATGTTCATTTGAGTTACAAACTGTCAAAGATCATGTTGATCATTTCAGGTGGGACATTAGTGCTTGCATATTTATATCTATATATTTATCTTTAATTTCTTCTTCATATGTGCTACAAAACGAAATTTGTTTATGTTAGTCAATTTTTAAGTTTTTAAAATACATTTACTGAATTGCAAGATGAACATATGGTATATTTTAACAATTCATTTTACCGTGTGATCAATAAGGACCCAAATATGAAAAATTCCTATACATTGTACAATCTATAGATTATTTAATGACAGATTATTGTGTAAAAAAGTTAGGATTAACCTCCATTAATTAGATGCATTCGTGGCTTTGGACTCGGAAGTGTTTGAAGAATCTTAAAAATAAAATAGGTTCAATATATACTGTCAATATACAGGGAACAAAATTGCTCTGCAACATCAAGCGGTCTATTTTAATGTAAACATATATTTAAAAAGATGCAGTGCACTATCATTTATGCATTTTCACGACAGATTCAATGTGAGAATTATGTTTTTATGATTGTAATAGTCAATAATATGTTGCTCAGTGCTGGTGATCAGCATTCATATTGTCACATTAAAATGTTCTGAGTATTAAATAAAGTATACTAAAGAAATTTGTTTTCTTGATATGTCTGGATGGACAATAATATAAGGCTGAAATCCATTACATTATCAAACTAATGACCCAAGATGTTTTGTATGCAAATCTATTATGACAAGACTTTTGTATAATATCATGGTTGCAGACATTTAAACCCTGGCCTTCAATGAGTTTCATCGAAAACTTGAGATCTTGCATCTGAAAATCCTAGGGCTAGCTACTTCATATTGGTATGTTGCCTCTGTGATGAGTGCCAGCAGCAAGTGCTGCCATTTTGGATTTTCAGTCTGTACTTAGATCAATAACCTTATTTGAAAAAAATCACAATAGTTAAACTTAGAATGTAACTGTTACATTCTAAACATTATATGTTACAAGTAACTAAAACGTTTATAAAACAAATATGAAAGACATTGGGAAACACAAAGAATAACTGAAAATTACAACCGCAAGTGAACTGCACAAAAACACAAATGAATGACAAAAGACAATGATAGAAATTTGATAGAAAAGATGGGCCTATTTTGTTAAACATCACACCAATTCACACAAAAAGTATACAGATTCGTTTCTCTATTCATATGAAGTCAACTTCATACAAGGGTCAAGGGCGAGTTCAGAAAAAAGACTATAAGCTAGCCAAGTCCTTTAATTTCAGCTTCCGTTATATAGATGATGTTCTTTCATTAAACAATCCTCAATTTAAGGATAACCTTGATCCTATTTACCCAAATTAACTCGAAATTAAAGAGACCACTGATACACCATCGTCAGCATCATACCTGGACCTATACATCTACACTGACAACCGTTATGATTTCAACTTTCTAATAGTGAACTTTTCATTGTTGAGCTGTAATATTCCCACATCTCCGGCATATGGCGTCTTCATCTTCATTTCACAACTCATTCGCCCTTGCGGTGACTGATTTTGTCAACAGAGTGAAATTACGGTCTCGAAAACTTATATATCAATGGTATGTTCAGTCACTGTTACAATTGTCACTACAGAAATTTTACAGTCGTCACCACGATTTGACAGAGCGTTTATAATGTTTTTATTTCACAGATGAGAATAGATATCTTTTGATAGATCCAGAGTTAATTACCAAACTGACTAACATGGACTGTGATAAAACCAGACTTTTCACTGGCAGTTTGACGGGTGCCACCTGTGAAGCAGATCATGCTTACCCTTCTGGAACACCTGATGATACTCTTGGTTTTCATTGGGAGTTTACACTGTCAGTGTTTTAGTTTTTTGTGAGGTCTAGTATATCACACTGTCAATAAGAGTCATTCTACGTAGATGATGTTTGTGGAAACGATTTGTCGTTGTTATTGTCAGAATACTAACAATAACAAGGACAAGTTTCGATATGAACCTAGTGGTCATGTTATCACAGGAGACCTCAACATGGTCCAGGACCGAGAGGTAAAAACTTTTCTCCAAAAAGGACCCAAATATCATCCTCCTTCAAAAATCATTTGGGAGGACTGTCGTGAAGTCATTAAAGAAGCCGTCATGTCATTCTGTAAAAAGTGGTGTAAAAGAGAAAATGCAGATAAAAAAATGATTAGACACTTTCATTAACAAATGCATGGAAGTTGTTGATATCCGAATAAATAATTTTGAAACACATTATAAGTCCTGCGATTTCAAAAATTAAACGGAAGTTAAAAGATTTGAAAAAAGAGTATATATTTGTTCCGGCAGATAAAGCAGCCAATAATGTGGTCATTGTTTGACGTAAGTATTACATTGAGGTGCTTCGGAATGAAATTACGAATTCTAGTACATTTCAAGCTACCACGTCAACAGACACACAAATAATTGATGACCACATGATGGCTACAGTTGAACTTAAAGCAACTTCTAATTATAAAAGCATTCCTACTATGTATTGGCTTCCTAAACTTCACAAAAATCCTTTCAAATTTCGTTTTATTTCGGCATCAAGTAAATGTGCAACTACACACATTTCTGTTTTATTGACCAGTGCACTTGCTACCATAAAAAATCTCGTCATCAACTTTAACAACAAATGTTATGAATACAGTGGAATTAAATGCTTTTGGAGTGTTAAAAATTCGGTAGACTTCGATCTGTTAATGAAGCATGCACCTCCGTCAATAGCTATGATTTTTCCAACCTTAATACTACATTACCACATACACTCATCAAAGAGAAATTTCGTATTTGATCAAATGGTACTTCAAAAAAATCAGGATGTACGTACATTTGTTGCAATATATTTAAATCATTTTTCAGTGACCACAAACATGACAAATATACCAACTGGACTTGTCAGGATATGATAAAAGCATTAAATTTTCTTCTTGATAATATTTTTGTTCGTTTAGGTGATACAGTCTATCGGCAAAAAATGGGTATTCCTATGGGTACCAACTGTGCACCTCTCATAGCAGATTATTGCTACGAGTCACAATTCATGGCAAAAATTCAAAAAGACCCTTCTAAACAGCATTTAGGGGATAAATTTAACAATTCATAAAGATATTTGGACGATATTTTGGCTTAAAATAATCCTGATTTTTCTAAATTTACAGATGAAATTGATCCTGCAGAACTTGCTTTAAATAAATCCAATAGCAGCAGTGATTATACTCCTTTTCTTGATATTGATATTTCAGTAAATGACGGAAAGTTAAACACTTAGGTTTATGATAAAAGAGATGATTTCTCCTTCCCTATAGTCAATTTTCCCCATCTCGACGGCGATGTTCCGTTAGCCCCTTCTTACGGGGTATACATTTCACAACTTGTTCGATATGCATGCGTATGTAGTGACGTTTCTGACTTCAACGACCGAAATCTTTGTCTCACTGAAAAACTTCTGCATCAAGGGTTTAGATATCATAAATTGATAAAAACATTCTCTAAATTTTTAGCCGAGTTGCAACGAAGTTGAAATCGGCCATTGGTTTGGTGGTGCGGGCGGGCGGTCGTCAAACATTGGTTTCCGGGTGATAACTCAAAAAGTTTACATCCAATTGAAATGAAACTTCGATATGTTGTTGGGTATCAGGAGGGGAGGAACCCTATTGATTTTGGAGAAAGTAGGTCAAAGGTCAAGGTCACACTGACCGAAAATAGACTGAAAATTTCAGAAAAATTTGGTTTCCGGATGATAACTCAAAAAGTTTACATCTAATTGAAATGAAACTTGGATATAACGTTGGGCGCCAGCAGGGGAGGAACCCTATTGATTTTGGAGAAAGTAGGTCAAAGGTCAAGGTCACGGTGACCGAAAATAGACTGAAAATTTCAGAAAAATTTTGTTTCCTGATGATAACTCAAAAACTTAAAATACAATTGAAATAAAACTTAAATATATTGTTGGGTAGCAGTAGGGGAGGAACCCTATTGATTTTGGAGAAAGTAGGTCGAAGGTCAAGGTCACACTGACAGAAAATAGACTGAAATTTGAGAAAAATTTGGTTTAGGGATGATAACTCAAAAAGTTTACATCTAATTGAAATGAAACTTGGATATGTTGTTGGATACAAGAAAGGGAGGAACCCTAATGATTTTGGAGAGAGTAGGTCAAAGGTCAAGGTCACAGCTACCAAAAATAGACTGAAAATTTCAGAAAAATTTGGTTTCTGGATGATAACTCAAAAAGTCTACATCCAATTGAAAGGAAACTTGGATATGTTGTTGGATACCAGGAGGGGAGGAACCCTATTGATTTTGGAGGAAGTAGGTCAAAGGTCAAGGCCAGTGAGGGTCACAGTGACTGAAAACAGATTTATATATTGAAATGTAAAGACATGAAACAAGAAAATAGACCTTCTTGAATTCTTAGAATTTTGGATATTACGTAGGAAAGAAAATAAATATACAATTTTAGAAATATTCGGGTCTTCACATTAACTTGGTCACATGATATTTGTTGCAACTCGGCTTGTGCACCCTGGTGCCATTTAGATTTTATTATAGATACATTGACTTTTTATGAAAATTTGGTTCTACATGCAGGGCTCTTATACATCAGGGCATTTCACATCCAAACTTCTATGGCCATATCATTTACAAAGCCCATAAATTCAAAATTTGTCCTTCCAAACTTATTAATCCGTTGAACAAACTTATTCATAAAGGATATAAATACAGCATTGTTGTTAAATCTTTACTTCTGGTTTTTGTTGGAAAAAATATTGATCATCTCCTAAATGCTTTACACCAACACCATAACTAAATTTAAACAATTTTTCATATTGGCAGTATTTGGCATTGCACAATATCATGTTCTTCTTTCATAATTGATGATTTTTATTATACCATATTTCAATTGAAGTTTCATATGTAAGAAGGCTTGATATCATAGTCAACGGAAATTATGTCCTTAGCTAGCAGTCAGTAACTGCAAGCATTTGTCCGGACAGTACCCGTGTGTATTGTCTTCATGTTTTATGTACTTCATTGTAAGAGTACTCGTCTTGATAAGCTGGACTTTTTTCTAGTTTGATTTTTACTGCGAGTCTTTTTATACGACCGCAAAAAATTTGAGGTCGTATAATGGTATGGCGCTGTCGTTGTCGTCGTCGTCGTCGTTCGTCGTCGTCGTCGTCCGCGTCGTCGTCTGTAGACACTTTTGTTTTTGGTCAATAACTTACTAAGTTCCAGTTGAGCAATCCTTATGAAATTTTAACACAATGTTTCTTGCCTCAAAAGAAAGACTTTGAGTGGGTTTGGATTTTGTGGCCCTTCCGTTTTTTAAAAAAAGGGCCAAAAAGGGCAAAATTGGGTGTATTCACATAATTGGCTGTAGAATTTTTATTATTCATCAGATTTTGATGGGGTTTCTTTCAGTGTGCTCCTGAGGAAATTTCAAATCAGGGGTGTGTCAACGGATTTTACATCGCATGTACCGCGTAGCCCTTTATTGTGTATTTATTTTTTAGCCATTCACCACACATAGGGGGAGGGCTTGGATCCTAGAAAACGAGTTAAACCCGCCGCAATTTTTGCGCCTGTCCCAAGTCAGGAATATGTTGGTCATTGGCTTATCCTTGTCTTCTTATAAAATTTTAGTTTCTTGATAATTGGGTTATTGGATGTGGTTTGTTTCCATTGATTTATTTACTTTTTTACCCTTTATGGGCCATTTAGGGCTTGCTATATGGTGTGAGGTTCCTCACTGTGTTGAAGACCGTACGTTGACCCCTAGATGCTTTGTTTTGGGTCGTTTTAACCTGGATGTGGGATGTTGTCTCCTTGACATTTACCCCATTTCCTTTCTTTTTCATAAATAGATCCACATAAACTTATCAAACTTTTATCTTGGTACTGTTTGAGGGTTAGAGAAGTAACACGTACCATGGATTTAGAATTGGTTTTGTCTGTTATAAGATGACATTAACCAATCAGCCACCAAACAGATATTTCAACACAATAATATAGCTGGCTGTTTAACGGGTGCCATGCGTGGTGCAGATCATGTTTACCCTTCTGGAGCACCTGATGACACGTCAGTTTTTGTAGGGGTTCACACTGCTGGTGCTAGAGTTTTGTGGCGTTCTTGTTCATTTTTGTTTATTTGCTTTGTCTTCATCATGCTTTCTTAATTCGTGTTGTATTTGAATTGCCGTGATTTTGGATTTTTGAATTTGGAAGTCCCCCTTTCATCATTTTTGCTTCTGTCGATGTACATGAAAGTTGTATATTGTTACAACGGCAGTAGAATACCGAGGGAATAAAATACATAAATTAAAGTCCAGAGACAAGGCAAAAGCAAGAACATCAGAAGACGGAAGACCAAAGACACTACATGTAAACTAGAATACTGACAAAGTCAGAAAGGGCCCCGCCCCCTTGTGTGTCCCAAAAACCTGTTTGCGGAATTTCATGGAAATCATAAAACAATTTTTGGGGAAAATATTAGTTTTTGCAAATTTAGTTTCTGCATATGGCCGCTTTGACAACTTATTCCTCATCTGTTTAGATCAAATCAAAACATTGAAAATAACATATGAAGGTCATTTCAAGTTGTCATACGACTGAGCTTATTCTCAAAATATGATTTTTTTCATATGATAACTAAGTTTTTCACCAAAAAATGTTTTATGATTCTCCTCAAAATCATTAGGGACCTTCTTTTGATCAAGTCCAACATTGTGCCTAAAACTTGTAAAAATCTGTGGAGTCATTGCAAGTTATCATGCAACACAGAGCTTATTTTCAAAATATGCACTTTTTCGTATAAAAACTAAGTTTTTCCCAAAAAATTGTTCTCGGATTTTCTTTAACAGACAGAAGGGAGCTTCCTTTGCTCAAGACCAACCTAGTGTATCAAAATCAAATAAATCCATGGAGTCAATCTCAATTTATTGTATGACATACAGCTACTTCTCAAAATATACAATTTTTCATATAAAAACTAAGTTTTTCCCCGAAAATCATTTTCAGATTTTCCTCAAAAATGAAAGGGAACTTCCTATGGTTAAGTCCAACCTTGAGTATCAAAATCATTAAAATCGGTGTAGGCAATCTTGAGTTATCGTACGACATAGAAAACGCTGATTGACAGACAGACAGACGGACGGACAGGCTGATTACTATGGGGCGCCACCATTTCATGGCGGGGCCCTAAAAATGGATAACTTGCCCACAAAACACACAAACACTACATATACAACAAAAAAACTAAATCGCTAACAATGTAAACTCTAAAAAATCGGAGTGATATCAGAACAAACAAATGTGTCAGAAAATAAAGTTGATCATATTGAATTATCAATGTTTGCTAGAAGTTTCGGAGAGGTAGTCCACTGAAAAAAATGGACATCCTGGACATTCAATATTTTCACAGCTATTTGTGGTATACATTTCTGACATTTGCAGTAACAAATCAATTATCCTTAAACATGCAGTAGATGAGTTTGCGAGTGATTGCCGTCATTTTGACAATAACTTTGATATTGGGTATAAAGACTTATATAAACTTCATCTCTAAAGTTGTATTCTGGGCAGAATCACTGGAACTTACTTATGAAAAAAGACAACTTAACATTTTCTATGACGGCAGTTGAATTCTAATGGAATTAAAGGTATGTTAAAAGCAGCTTTGATTGATGCTCTCTATGCCAGTATTGCTAGGTACATACATGTCTGACAACTGTTAGTTTGTCATCTTCACCTAATTTTCATGCTGAAGTAAAACTTGCAATCAATTATATTTCTTGACATTGAACTCCTGTATATAATCACAAAATAAAACCATATCTGTTCTATTACACACGAGTGTACATCCGCATATCATTTGTCAGGAAGGTAGTGTTTTCCTAGAGTCGGGAAAAATACAAAAAAACAAAGTTGCATAATAAACAGTAAATTTTGTTAAGCTGTACACGTGTTTCGAGGAGTAACCTCTCATCAGCAGCATTAGAATCAAATAATATAGAAAGCCATAATCAAAAAATAGCAAAGAAGTACTCATTACCAAAAATACCGAAATAGGAAGCCAAATCCAGTACTAAGGACATTTACAGGGTGCCATACACGGAATGAAGCCGTGGTATTTTTAAGAGGTTAGAATTTTGATAAAATCAGTAAATTAGAGGAAACTCACTACCAGCTCTTGAGGAGATCTTCGGCAAATTGAAGGGTGAGAAATTCAGCGAAGAGTGCTATGCACAGGCACAACCTGTCTTCAAGGAATTCACTTGCTAGAATTTTCGGATTATCCTAATATCTGTCTAGAAAGTGGTCATCATGGAGAATGTTTTCTTGGCCTTCAGAGAGATCTTTATGGCAAACTATGGACTTGACCCTGTACACAACTTAACATCCTCAATGATGGCCTATGAAGCTTTCTCAAATGTTCTGAGGTCAGATAGGAGCTGTTTTTACAATGAAAGCAGAGAGTGTGTCGCCATGACACCTCCAATCGACATTGCACAAGCAACTACCCATACACTGACAACTACGACATTCGACAAAGTACTTGGCTTATTTCGATGCAAACAGCCTCTCTAGCAGAGCAATTTCACAACCCCTACCGAATGGAGGAGTCCAGAAAAGATCGAGGCTATTTTGGAGTATTCCAGTGGCAATGCATATAGTGCATTGGTGGAGAAGCCGAGGAGTTTCAAGACGCTCACAACGAACATTTCCATAGGAAGAAAGTTCTATAATCTCGTTTATTTCGAGCTTGCATCTTCGATGACTCAAAGATTCTGATGCTTTTGGATGATGCATGTGACAAGGCTTGACTTCTTTTCACCTACGCCGACAATTTATATGATTGCCACGGACTGTTTGCAACTATACTGTGGCTGCGGTGGGGGAAGTAATTGCAGGTCAGTCTTGAGAAATTCTAGTGGTTTGATAAGATGTGCATACATATCATTGCCACATCTTCCACAACTGAAACCCGGTAAGGGATTATGTGGTGGTATCCGTATGGCTATGGATTCTAGAACATTCAATTGGTGTTTCTTCAAATTAAAAATCTTTCAAGCTACAATCCTTATCGTAGACTACATAAAAAATCGAAGGGCTTTGCAGTAGTCATACAAGGCATCGAATTTCGCAGTTGCGACTGTGGCAATTCTTTCTAAAAGTCCAGTTTGAGGAGGAAAATGAGGTTGGCGTTTTCAGGCAAATTGTAGTAGTTCAGGCACAACAAAAAACATTCAACGTTCTTGTAGAAGTCACTCTCTCAGTCTTTGCACTTAAGTGCATTTTGCTCTCTGCTTGTTCAACGTCAAGTCTACTAAGACCTTGAGATTCTTGTTGGTGGAGGATCAAGCGGTACATGCATGTGCTACCGATTTATTTATTCATTCATGTATTCAAACTAAGCTTGCAAATGTTTTGTAAAATTGTGCCGCTCGTTCTTGGATCTCCTATAACCGAATAACCAGTATTTGGTATTACACCTTGGGCCGTTGTGCTGGTTTTATTGTAGATTTGCGCATTGATGTCCAAAATTCTTTTTGTACTCTCCGAAGGTGATATTTTGATCTACCTTCTTTGAGACACCTTTAATCTTCTTGATAACCTGGTCCTTCACTTTCAAAGCGTTGACTTTTGTCCGGAGTTAAACTCTGTCAGTACCCTGCCACCAAACTCACCTTTGAACTTTCCAAAGATCTTCTTGTTAACCCCGATGGTGAAATCTGATGGATGCTCGGCAGAGTAGTTGGAGGTACCAAATGTTCTTGGATGTTTGGTGCAATATTTTAGAGAAAATTGTGGTCTTGATCTCAGGCTTGTTGGTGTCGGTGAAGATTGTCGGTCGTTGTCGCCGTTCGACTTCATGAGTGAAAGTTTTACATCAGAACCTTTAAGATTTGTAAGATGCAAGGTCCCAAGCAGACGGGTTAATCCAAGCTTATTCTTCTTGATACAAAAGGCTGCTGGATTCTCAGCCAAAATAACACGGTATATAGACAACCTATTGTATTTCTACCTTGGTGTTTATTCCGTCACGATCAGTACTTTTTTGTGATTGGTCAAATAGTTGTTGTGGATATGCTACCTTAGTGCATTTTATCCAAAGGGAAGTAATACACCACCGGAATAAATCCCCTTTTTGCATAGTGACTGTGAAAGTATGGCAAATTCTGACAAGCGAATTCCTTGAAGATGACGTGTGTATGCATTCTGTGTGTATAAAGTCTTCGTTGCTGAAATTTTCGCCCTTTTCAGCTCCATTTATTTAAACATATGGATACGCTCTGTTCTTTTCTTCAGTTCGTGCCGTCCAACACCTTGAATGTATTATATTCCCAACTAAAAATTAAAGGGGTTACGCATGAGAAATGAATTTCAAGGCTCCATAGACCTTCTTTTAGGAGCTGATGTACTTTTCGTCCGGGTTTTGGATTCAGGTGATCTACTCATCGTCAATCTAACTTCCTTCATGAACAGATCAGCCTTATATGCATTGGAAATGATGGATCAATACTCCAAGAGTTGAAGATCAATTTTTGTACTGGTTTTGTACTGTGCTGCATCCTTCGAAGCCCCCTTTCTTGTCTTCATATGTTATTTCCATGGGTTTGTTTTCCTTGTAAAGCTTCGTGATTGCCCTCGCTTTCTCCTCCATGCACTGTAGAAACTACTTTCAGCATTCTCGCAGTAGCAACTACCTTGCAGTATCATCACCATAGAAATTACCTTGCAGCATCATCACCATAGAAATTACCTTGCAGCATCATCACCATAGAAATTACCTTGCAGCATCATCACCACAATAGATAATTGATTCTTTGTAATTTCCGTTTGGATACTTAACGAAATCAAACAACATCATGGTCGATGTCGTTGGTATCCATGTTCAAGCTGGCTTATCCTTTTTGTGAAGCATTCAAAATCCGCGTTTACCAAGAATACAGCCTTTTTAGCTCACCTGGCTATGCCAGGGTGAGCTTTTGCCATCGCTATGCGTCCGTCGTCCGTCGTCCGTCTGTCGTCCGTCTGTCCGTCCGTCAACAATTTTAAAAATCTTCTCCTCTGAAACCGCTGGGCCAAATGTAACCAAACTTGACTTGAATCATCACCAGGGTATGGTTTCTCAAAATTATGTTCGATTAGTCGTCTGGTCAAACAACATGGCCGCCATTGGTAAAAATAGAACATGGGGGTAAATTGCAGTTTTTGGCTAATAACTCGAAAACCGTTACAGATATCAAAAATCTGACGCAGTAAAAATGATCAGCATGGCAAGATCTACCTGCCCTGCAATTTTGAAGAAAATCTGAAAACCCATCTCGGAGTTATAGCCCTTTTTCCTTTAAATTTTCAAAAAATTATCCCCTCGCCCAACGAAGTTGGGGAGGGGATATAGCATCTCGCCCGTCCGTCCGTTCCTCCCACCTCAGGTTAAAGTTTGCGTTAAGGTTCATATCTGAGGAACTACATGTGGCACATCAATCATCTTTGGTCAGCAGATGCGTCTTTGAGAGTGATGCTGCTTCGGATGATAATTGGGTCACTCTGACTTACATTTCATGCTTCAATGACTTCGGTTAAAGTTTGCGTTAAGGTTCATATCAGAGAAACTACATGTGGCACATAATCATCTTTGGTCAGTAGATGCGTCTTGGAGAGTGATGCTGCTTCAGATGATAATTGGGTCACTCTGACCTACATTTTATGCTTCAATGACTTGGGTTAAAGTTTGCATTAATGTTCATGTATGAGATACCCTATGTGTTACATCAATCATCTGTGGTCTGTGGATGCGTCTTCGAGAGTCTTGCAGCTTCAGATGATAATTGGGTCACTTTGACCTACATTTTACACTTGACTGACTTTGGTTAAAAGTTTCCATTAATGTTTATATCTGAGATACTACACATTACACATAATGATCTTACCGTTCAGTGGATGTACCTTGGACATTCATCTTTACATCTTTAGATTATATAAAGGTTATTATTTCTTAACAGCGGGCGAGGGGATTAGCTGTCGTTTGCGACTGCTCCCACTTCTAGTTTATTTTTTATTTCAAAAAGTGTAACAGATAGAGGTCAAGTGTAAATTGTAAAAATATTTAGCATATCAAGGTTTATTTACCCACCCTGAAATTTTGAAGAAAATCCATAAACCCTTGTAGGAGTTATTTGCCTTTTTTCACCGAATTTTTAAAATTTTCGTATTTTTCATCTTTTATTTCTAAAACTATAGAAGATGAAGGTCAAGTGTAAACTGATGAAATGTTTGCCATGCTGTGGCGACTTCAAAACTGATGTTGAAAATTGTTCCTTGACCGCCATTTTCAAAATGGCCGCCAAAAAAGGCGGGAAAATTCAACATTGTCCGATTTCAATGAAATTTGGTTTCCAGATAGATATTGATGTTGCGACTTCAAAACCGGTGTTGAAAATTGTTTGTTGACCGCCATTTTCAAAATTGCCACCAAAAAGCCGGAAAAATTCAACATTGTCTGATTTCAATGAAATTTGGTTTCCAAATAGATATTGATGTTGCGACTTCAAAACCGGTGTTGAAAATTGTTCGTTGACCACCATTTTCAAAATGGCCGCCAAAAAGGCGGAAAAATTCAACATTGTCCGATTTCAATGAAGTTTGATTTCCTAATAGATATTGATGTTGCGACTTCAAAACCGATGTTGAAAATTGTTTGTCCACTGCCATTTACAAAATGACGTCTCGACTTCAAAACTGGTGTCCGACCCACGAAAGTTTGAGAAACTGAAGATCAACTGTATAACTTACATTGTTACCTTGATTGTGGCAACTGAAAACCAGGTGAGCGATACAGGCTCCTGGGAGCCTCTGGTTACTGAATGCTATGGAGGTTCCTTTGTCCATTATTTCGCTAATGGACGGTGGCTGCAATATTCCTAATGCTCGTCTAAGATTTCCTGTCTGGAGAAATGAGAGACAGACACTTCGGTAGAAGAGTGTTTCCATGTTTCTGCAGTTTGTGAGATCAAGGATCGTGATACAATGTACGCTGTTGATACAGCAGTAATGTTACCTGCTGTCACTGGTCGGGAACACAAGATCTACGTATATTGCTTGCGCTTTCTTGGATATCATTGGGATATACCCGAAGATCCTCTTCCCCGTCTTCACTATTGTTCTCAGTCAGTGTTTTTCCTCTCAAATTTGTTGATCGATTTGATTGAGACTGCAAGCCAATTCCACCACTATAAGACTCACCTGTCCTTTTCTCGTATTGATAAAGGCCTTACCCATGATTTTCATCCACTTCATCATGATAAAGGACCACTATAGAACTATCCATTTGAATAATCGATCATCTTCATTCTGGCATTGACGATCGCCTTTCTTCTGGCAAGTATTGAAGGAGGTTGTATCAGAGGAATTTCCTTGAGCGGTTTGAATTTATTGAAGTCAACCTGTCGATGTGTCGAAACCCCCAGTGATTACCTTAGCGAATGTACTTAGCCATTATCTCTTTGACCTCCTTGACGTTGGTATTTTCTACGGCTTCTATATGCTCATTTCATAGAATCCACTTTTAACACCAGCGTGTCACTTTTCCACCTTTTCTTGTAATTAGGAATTTTTTTTATATCCCGATGTGAAATAGGGCCTGTAAGTCTCGTCATGTGACTCACGAGAAACCACGAGAAACAGGCAATTCGGAAACGTTTCCCGCCAAAACACATAACGTCTGAAGATTATGACGTTCACATTTTTGTTTGAAACGTCAGATACCTTTGTTTAAAATGTAACTTCCGGGTACAATTTTTGATCCCGGAAATTCCAAAACTGTACGAGACTTACAGGCCCTATAGTCATGTTTATCATCTATATTTATGGTCCTCTTACTGTTCATTTGCATGTCATTGTCGCAGGTTTTGGATGCGATGCAAGATTTGCCCTTAAACAGATGGGGTGGTATAGCATTGGCCTTTGTACACAATCAAATAACTATTGCATTCGAATATTACTCTCCAAATTTCGAAAATCAAACAAACTGCAAAACAAAAGATATTTAAAATATTTATTTTGAATTAGGACAAACACTTGTGACAATCAATTTTAGAATTCAAATTATAATTATTTAGATGGAATCAAATCGTTACCAGCAAACAGAGTACCAAAATATATTTTTTTAAATACTACTCAACGAAAGTCACATAGAAAAGACATAAGGAACGAGGCCGATGTGGAAGTATCTGTACTAATATTGAGCTCTGTAACACCTCGGAGCAGGACATGCTTACCCTTCCGGAGCACCTGATGTCACTCTCGGTTTTAATGGGAGTTCACACTGTCAGTGGTTTCAGTTTTTTGTGTTGTCTTGTATATCATACTGTAAAATTTTAGTTTTGTCTTCGTTGGTTATGTTCGTGCTACTGCTTTGTCCTGGTTAATGTTTGAATACTCAAGAGACTTACAACAGCTTTTCAAATTTTTACCTTGGTTCTGTTTGAGGGTTAGAGAAGCAACATGTATCCATGGATTTTTATTGGTTTTGTCTAAGGGTTAGAAAATGGCAATTCCATTCAGCTACAAATCAGAACTTTCAAAGCAATTTATACCTCACTGATCGTGTGAAGGGTGTCGCTAGTGGAGCAGGACATGCTTACCCTTCCGGAGCACCTGATGTCACTCCCGGTTTTCATGGGAGTTCACACTATGAGTGCCTTAGTTTTTGGTGTCGTCTTTTTATTTCCGTGCATTGTACCTGTCTCAAGTCCTTGTTTTGTCTTTGTTTTCTCTGTTGCCGTTTTTGCCATGTCTTTGGATTTCGATTTGTGTGGTCTTCGCTTCCCTTGTTCCTTCGGTATTCTACTGCCGTTGTTTTGGATAGATAAGATGAAGAAAATCACCAAAGCGAAATTTGGACATTGATATTATTGAATAACAAAATACCGAAGTTACTGTCAATTAAGTTTCTGCATATAGCAATTTCGGCAACTTATGTCTCTTCAGTAAAGATAAAGCCAAAACATTCAAAATGGACCAAAGAGTAAATTTTACCATTTTTTTCTTTTGATACCTCATTTTTCATTGAACAAATAAAGGGATATGGAGTAAATGTACATGGGACGAAATTCCTATGAATACAGTCTTTCTTATAATAAAGTTACAGGCATTCAAAGTCAGGGACTGACAATTTTCCTTCAAAAGACTGTTTTATATTGCTAGGCATTGATATCACATATCCAATCAGTAGCAAACCACATCAGGCAAAGCATTCACGAAATATTTATTGTAAATTACAAATCTGGTATTACACGACAAGTGTACACCTTAAACACTATACCCATAAAGTGTAAAGTTAAAAAAATCCAATAAACATTTCCAATAGTTCAGTTCTCATTTTTGAACAGTATAGCATTTACAGTTTACAACCCATGCGCTGTTGTGGTTCCTGTATTTTATACACCGATTTTGTCAACGGGGCTAAATGACTGTATCAAAAACCTATACACCAATAAAGAGGACGCAATAAACAATGAAAAAATATGGAGAAAATGCACATGAGACAAAGTCTCTACAAATACGTGGTAGAAGTCATATTTAGATCACTTTGGTTATTTGTTCTCTGTCAGTTTATAAACATCTTTGAGTTTATGGTCTTCCAATCGTTAAGATTTTATCTGCACTGATGAGACATAAGTTGTCGAAATGCGCATATGATGAAAGTAAATTCACAGTGTCTTCGGTATTTAGTTATTTGTAACGTGTAACTATCTATCGAACGGTCTTCTAAATATTATATATCTTGGGTACGTTACCTGATTGACTCAGGAATTGGAAGAGACACTAACTATATATTAACGTCTCGACATCAACGCTAATATATATAGAATGCATCTAAAAACAATGTAAAACTATCTATATATTCTATATCCTATAAAATGGTTTCTATGAATATTATATACAACACTATGTCTAGCTGACGGCGCTATTTAAAAGCTCACTGCTAATAGTCTACGTCATATAAACCCAATGTCTGTAAATCCTATCCTTATCCTGTATCAAATATATCTAAACTACAGTAAAAGTCTGTCTGACTATTGTTCAATACCCGAAAAATATAAATAATATAATATATTGTCACACTGACTATAGACGTAGTTTATAAGCGCAATGCTTATAAACCCTTGTCATATAACTGTATCCAAAACGCCACTCGTCCATTACCTTCTTGATATAAAGCCTATCACTAATACTTTATTATGTCTAGAGTCTCTATGAAACTAGATATAGTGTATAAGCACAATGCTTATAAACCCCTTGTCTTGTATCACTTTTCTCCCTACCCCTAAAACTATGTATATGATCCTCTGTCTATAGTCTCTATGACTATATGACTAGTTTAAAAGCTCACTACACAGAACACTTATCTATCATAATCTACCACCTTATTTCAATGTAATTTGTCTGAGAGGCAGTGACTATTCAACTACAGCAGACGTAATATTTACTCCCGTTTACAAATCGTTCTATTTTTATACTTACTCTAATAGAAGGACTTCAATAGTGCGACCCAGATTGATCAATCTCTCGGCTATTTATACTGGGGGTGAGTCTATCTGTTACATCGTAGGACTGTTCTGTCTTTTAACATTCCAGTTTACAATAGCGGAGGGCAACATTCACTCTTATCTATTACTTCCTTATCAGCTGTCAATCATCGTTATCTTATCAACCGTGTATGTAACCTTAGTCACGTAGCAATACCGGGCATTTAACTGGATTTTTTGTGCATTAAAGATCAATCAAACATAAATGCTTTGGGTTTTGAAAGGGTCGGGTAATAATTAGAACTCTAAAATCATCACATAGCCCACGCCTCATTCTTCATGCGTCCCGCATGATTTCTCCAATTCTATATACTATGCAATAAAACACAATATTTATAAAAAAGAGATAAGCTTCCTGCTTTATCTACAAATTATATTTTCAACATCTCTACAGCCTCTCCAACCATGTCATGGTTTCTTCCTCTTCTTCCCGGATCCGCTTTCCATCTTTCTTGTACGTAACAATAGTCCTAATGATCTTTCTGTGTCTCCGAAATCCTGCACCAAATTCTAGTTCACTCATTTCCTTAAGCTTGAGGTCCTTTTCTCCCGCTTCGTTAACCTCCGAATCAATTTTTTTTCGTTCCACTCTGGTATTACGTCATTCAGGTTGTTCTTCGTCATTTCCTACCCTCGTTTCTTTTGCGCTTTGACGGTGTTATTATCATAGGCCTACATGGCTTTCTGTATATTCTCCCAACTTCAAAACTTTCACTTGAATTCTTTTGATCATCTCTAACTTCTTCGTTGATTTTCTCATTCCTTGCACCAGGAATCTCATTCTGTATCTTTCGCTCTTCATCGTAACTCTCATCTCTATCATGTCCGACTCTTCTTTATCAGATTCTGAACTCTGAGTATCTGAGCTTGAACATTGCACTCCAAGTATGTCCTGTAACTCACAAGGATCATAGTTGTCTAAATCATTATTATTCATACCAGATTCACTGTCTTCTCTTGTCTGAATATCAGCCTTGTTACTTTTTCCTGTTCCATCAGAATTATTCTCAGATTCAACTTCCTCTATTATTTGTTTGGGGTCTGTTGTAGAGTGCTTGTGTATATTAAGGAGATGCTTCTTAAGATAGTGTCTTTTTTTAAAAGACTTCTTGCATATGTCACAGTAGTGCTGTGGTCTATTCTGAACACAATCCAAGAGATGGGTTTCAACTCGTCCTCATTTGGGAATATTTTCAGACATATTTTTGCATTCAATCTTCTTGACTTCCTTTGTTTTCCTCGAAGTTGTTTTTACTTTCGCCATTCCTGAAAGTATACAAGATTACTTTTAAAACATAACATGATAACTTGCTCTATCCGTAACAGATATATCTTTACTATTATGTACATACTATACAGCTCAATATAACTTCTTCCTATTTTCTACACATAGTATATAATCTCCCATCCAAACTGGAGGGCGCCTCCTCCGTTTATCACCTAAATTTTCTTCTCTTTTGGTGATATCTACTTCATCATTGGCTTCATCATTTACCAATTCTTCATCATCTTGTTTCCCCGAGGACGTACCTATATCCATACCTTCTCTAGCTATATTTGACAAATCCTCTTCCCCGATTAATGTCTGTTTCTGTCTTTTTCTCATTCGATCGACTTGAATGATTTGTGGCTTACCCTTGTAGCCACTGTCAGCTTTCTAATTGACATCATTGCATTTGTCCAACGCCTTATAGGGACGCCGCCAAAAAACTGGTAAATTTTGCCGTGCACCCTGATTTCCTCAGCGGGAATAAAACAAACACTTCATAATCTTTCTTGAAGTCTTGCCACGACAATTTAAAATCGTGGCACCTTTTATGTCGTCTCATTTCCGTTTGTAATTTTTCCCTAACTACTTCATGGGCTTTCTCCATCCGCTCTTTCATCTCCCATGCCCATGTGGTAGCTTTAATGTTCTTTAAACGTCGGGGCATTTCAAAAATAATGTCCAACGGTGTTGATACTTCCTTGTTGAGCATGAGAAAGTTGGGTATTTGTCCAGTTGTCTCATGCTCAGCTGCTCTGTATGCCATCATTACGTATGGTATGTATAAATCCCAGTCTCTATGATTATCGCGAACATAGGTACTTAGCATGGTGGCTAAAGTGTTGTTAAATCTCTCCACCATCCCGTCTGACTGGGGATCATAGGGACTCGTTCGGGTTTTCTTAATATGCAGAATCTCTCAAACTTCTTGAAACAAACGACTCTCATATTGTCGTCCCTGATCTGAATGAATATATGAGGGTACCCCGAATCTGCATATAACATCTTCTACTATTATCTTAGCTACTGTAGATGCTTCCATGTTTTGCATCGCAAAACTTTCGGTCCACTATGTGAAATAATCGGACACGACCAGTATGTATTTATTTCCCCTTTAAGTTTCCGGTAATTCTCCTAAAATATCGATGGCAATTCTTTCCATAGGAAACAAAACAAAACAAGCTAAAATAACCTTAGGCGCTCGTTTCGTCTTCTGTGGGCGTTGTCGTCTATTGCAATGGTCGCAACCTGTCACAAATGACCGTACGTCAGACTGTAATCCTGGCCACTAATATCTCTGTCGTATCTAGGCAAGAGTTTTTCGTACTCCTAAATGCCCTGAAAAACTTTCATCATGACAGAACGTTAAAATTCTTTTTCGCTCTGTGAATGGTACAATTACTTGGTGATTTTCAGCACAATGTTCAGTTTCCTCTACATGCCTCATGGATTCTCGAGCTATTCCATTGAGCCCATAAAGATCTAATAGAGAACCCCTTTCCACAAATCTCAGCAGAAGATGGCCCTTTTCCACTCTCTAGCCACTGCCGAACCATCGACACATCAGCATCATTTTTCTGAAGCCTTTTTATCAGGCTCCTATTGTCCTCAGAGTATTCCTCTTCCAGTGATGGTTTTACACTTGCTATTTGTTCATATTCTGATTGTTCACCGACATCTTTTCTGTCCTTGTCCTTGATAAAAACCACACCGTTTACAAGGAATTCTACTCAATGATTCGCATTCTTATGCTGATGGCCTGGTCGAGGTTGTATCTCTATATCATATTCACTTACTATTTCCATCCATCGGGCTAACTGTCCCTCTGGATTTTTGAATCTCATCAACCACTTAAGGGGAGTCGAACCAGTTTCTTCCCATGGTGAGATTTTTCTAATTTTCTGATATGTTTTTGGGGTTGATACAAAAAGCAAAAAAAAAAAAAACGTATTTTAAAACATAGGTAACCGTGCTAGTTTTTGAGGAAAATGGGGCTGAAAATTGGGGATTTTAGTCTTTTTGCGAAAAAACATGAATTTGGTATAAAATGTCTCCTATTGTCAAATATTCTTGAAAAAGTAAGTTTGAGGGCTTATTCAAAAGCTCTAGTGATGCGTCAAAAGGTGAATATCAAATTACATACTTTTCATGATATTGCCGCTGTAAAAAACTGAACTAAAGACATGCAAAAGGTGTGATTTTTGGTTTTCGCATGAATAATTACGAAAATTTTATCATGTTCCTATGGTGAGAATTTTATAAATTTTGATCAGAACCTGTATCTCAATGTCAACCTTTAAATAAAAAAAAAATAAAAAGTATATGTCACCGTGCTAGGTTTCAAGAAAAATCCGAAAAACCTTTGGAAAATGACGTTCCCCTTCAGTACCTTATTTTAGCGGGAAATAGGTATAACTGAGTTCGAAACGTTCGACAATTGTAGCCGACGGTTATTGCCAACATATGTAAAATCACCAAACTATCCATTCTTGTTTAATCAGATATGTTTTTAAAGGTAAGAAAATATATATTAAAGCACCGAATAATTTTGTCCAAGCTCTAACTGACATCTAGTGTCAAACATAAAAGAATAGCTATTAATCATGAATCGGCAAATTTTGGCGTGGTTTACATTTGGCCCTTTTTACTAAAAGGGTATTGTTTAATTTTGGAGTAAGAAATTTTTCGCCATTTCTGGTTTAAAGTGTGTATAATTTATGCTACTTTTAAAATGATATCCTGGCGACTCAGAAATGTTCTTTTTGTGTTTAACGTCAAAAATTTCCGTTTTTTTGTTTGTTTGTTTGTTTTGTTTTGTTTTTTCGGGGGTGTATTTGGGCGCAAATTCGGCAGTCATGAAAATAGTATGTAACGCCTTTTATCCGAACAATCAAAAATGTTGTCTGTGTGTGTAATGGTAAAGTTCTTCTTTTTTTTCTTTAGACCGCGTCCATTTCAGTTTTTATAGGTTCCAGATCACATGCGTATTTGGATCATATACGTACGGTCCCGACCATACGAGTATTTTTTCGAAATATCCATACGGTCGGACCGTACGCGTACGGTCTGGCTATTTCAAAGTTTTTCGTGGTCTTGGATAATATATCAATACATTAATATACCGTAAACAGTATCATGAATTAATATTTGTGTTTTGGAATGACCTTTATAAATTTGACTTATTAATTGAATGTTATTTGAGGTAAAATAATAATAAAAAAAAATTTCGTAAATAATAAAGGAATGTTAATTGAAACTTAATATATTGTCTTATTGTCCGAGAATCATGAGAAAAAAATCATTGAATACCACCTGTAAGGAACAACAATATTTTCTCAATTACCCCCAAAAGGGTGAAATTCCCAAAATCTCGTAAAGGGAGAGCTGAATAAACATGACAGTGGAAATAGCACATTGCTCCAAAAAGGAATAGCCCCTGTACACGGACAAAACTTCTTATGTAAAAATGTCTCTGCATCACCTTTTAAATTTGTGTGAAAATGTGAAAATATTTCTTTTATTTCACTGTTTCTATAATTTCAGTTATACAAGTAATTTATAATTTTTATCAAAACCTAATAATTTATACGATTTTTCAGTGGAAATAAGTGCTATCAGTTCTGATTTGTTTGAATAACGAATCGGTAGTGTCTGTCTTTTCGTTTGTACTCGTACGGTCTAAATTATATACGCGTATGGTCCAGCTCGTAGCAGACCGTAAATGTATACTCATACAATCCGACCATACGCGTATGATCCGACCGCTCGCGTACGGTCGGACCATATGAGTATTAGCATACGGTCCAGACCGTACGCGTACGGTCCAAATACGCGTATGATCTGGAACATATATACCACGCTTATTCGTAAATAGTTTACAGATTCACTACTTCAGAAATGTGGTTTTGATGTGCCGTTTGTTCAATACAAGGTAAATTCCAAGTGTATAACACCCGTTACACGGGCTGAAATACAATAGCACTGCAAGGGGTACTGTCGTATAAGAAATCTTACCTTGTTTCTATTTATTAGTTTTCATTTATTTATTTGCTTTCATTTTATTTACTTTTTGTGAGCCGGTTCTTTTGATTAAAGTATTTTGTATTGTTGGTGCATTACATTACCACTGCTCATTCATTATTATGACGTTCACCGCGCAACGACGTCACGACCCGCGGAAAAGATCCCGGTCGGGAAAAACGTTGCCGAAAGTCCTGTGGTCATGACGTAGACGGGAAAACAAACGTTTAACGTCGCGGTTCCAATTACGTCCCTTGAAACTGGTTCGACTCCCCTTAAAGGAGCTGTGATCAGTTCGAACTGTACATACTCTCCAATACAAGTAATGTCTAAAATATTTGAGGAAATGTACTATCGCTAAGAGCTCTTTCCTCGTGACACAGTATTTTCTTTCCGATTTTGATAAAACTCTACTAGCATAGGCTACTACTTGTTCTCCGTTCTCATTAGGCTGGAATAGGACAGCACCTATAGATCTATTGCTAGCATCCGTATCTAGAATAAACGATTTTGAAAAATCTGGATTTATCAAGATCGGTGCTGTGATAAGTTTTGTTTTCAAGGTTTCAAAACTTATTTGACATTCCTCTGTCCAAACAAACGCTCTTCCCTTTTCTGTTAAAGTGTGAAGAGACCTGGCAATTTCTACAAAACCTTTTATAAATCTACGATAATAACCACACAGGCCAAAAAATGAACGAAGTTCTGTTGCATTAGTAGGTTGTGGCCAACCTTTAATAGTTTCTATCCGTGAAGGGTCAGTGGAGATTCCTTTCTCAGAGATTACATGTCCCAGATATACTACCTCTCTGGCACCTAACGTGCACTTCTTTGCTTTAAGTTTAAGTCCTGCATCACGTAACCTATCCAAAACCTGTCGCAAATTACCCAACATTTCATCCAGTGTCTTTCCATAAACTATAATATCATCTAGATATATAACACAAATGTGCAATTGTAGTCTACTCATAACGGTTTTCATTAATCTTTCGAACGTTTGTGCGGCACAACATAAGCCAAAAGGCATCACTCGAAACTGGAACAGTCCCCTTCTGCAAGTAAAGGCACTCTTGTGTCTATCTTTTTCGTCTAGCTCCATCTGCCAATAGCCTGAACACAAATCTAAAGTTGTAAACCAAGAACTACCTGCTAATTGGTCAAGATAATCGTCAATTCTTGGGAGCGGTTACGTATCCCTCACAGTGACACTAGTAAGTCGTCTGTAATCTACCCAGAATCTAATTGTGCCGTCTTTCTCTTTAACCATCACAATACCTGCTCCCCATGGGCTGCAAGAAGGCTCGATTTTACCCCTCTCCAGCATAGCATCAATGTTTTTGTCCATCTCTTTTAACAAATGATGAGGAGTGCGTCTCGGTGGTTATCTTATTGGTCTTGCATCTCCTGTTTCTATACGATGTTTGACTATACCAGTTCGCCCTAAATCCACATCCGATGCAGCAAATAAATCAGTGTATTCCTTTAACAAGCTTTGCACCTTCTTTCTGTCTCAAATTGACAAATTCTTTGAAGATCTGTCCAGCAGCTTTTGCACATCAGACCTTAATCCCATGTCGGATCTATTTTCTCTACTGCTTGGTTTTTCCTTTAACAAGCTTTGTACCTTCTTTCTGTCTCCAATTGACAAATTTTTGAAGATCTGTCCAGCAGCTTTTGCACATCAGACCTTAATCCCATGTCGGATCTATTTTCTCTACTGCTTGGTTTTGTATCTGAAGATACACATGTGGCGATACTGTTTGGTTTTGTATCTGAAGATACACATGTGGCAACACTTAACTGACATATAGTTGATCCTGAGTAAACAACTTTTACGGTGTCATCAATGTTCATTACACGTACT
This sequence comes from Modiolus philippinarum, assembly GCA_002080025.1. NCBI lineage: Eukaryota > Metazoa > Mollusca > Bivalvia > Mytilida > Modiolidae > Modiolus > Modiolus philippinarum. Next base: position 23,640 of record MJUU01013579.1, on the reverse strand, counting down.
GGAACAATATCTTTTGATTTGACCAGTGTTCTTGCAGTCAACAAGCCATTTCTTGATGTAGTTTTATCATGGCTGTCTATGATGGCATCATTTTGAAACAGAGAGCATCCACTAGGAAGGCATACTTTGCCTGTGACTACCATCTCAGATTTGGATGGTATATTAATGTTTTCTGTAGCTACCACGCGGTAACATCCCAACATTCAAAGTGTAACGGGATATCTATACCTTGTAAACTTAACTCTCCCTTGCAAATATCAACAACACAAAAATTAGATTTAAGAAAATCTAAGCCTATGATACCATCCATATTTTGGTTTGTCATATTGGCGATTGGTCTGTTCTCTATTCTGAGTGTGTGGTTTTACGTCTTTATATGGATGACAGGTTTGTAACTGATGTACCTCTTCTGACAATTGAGTGATATTATCTTCAGTTTTCATCATCCATCTATTAAGGGCCTGGTCTTTGTCCTTGGTCTACTTATTTCCATCACCTTTCATTTATCTAAAGTGACCTTTACCCCTTCCTTCAGCCCTATTATATGCTTCTAGCTCAACGGCTAAACGAATTGTTTAAACGTTTAATGTATTTGGTCTGGATTGTTTTATTCTCAGACGCATTTCAGAAATCGACCAGTGCATCTAAGAATTGTTCCTTGGCAAGAGTCCCGCGTACATCGGGCCAGGGCGGTAAGATAGGCTAAATTAGCAAATCTACGGACAGCTTGCCCTAATTCTGGTAATGACTCTGATGCTCTTTGTATTCTTTCCTTTAGCTGAACTCTATACAGTTCAGTTTGTCTTGTAGGTGCGAAAAGTTCCTCCAGTGATTCTACTAACAAACTGAAATTTTGTCTTTTCTCATTAGACAAATCCCCCAGGACTGCTTGAGCCTGGCCCATCAATGATACAACAAGGTACAACCCTTTCTGGCTTTCTGTCTACCCATTCACCAATGAACACATTTCGAAGTGAGATAGGTAGTCAAGCCATTGACAAGTACCGTTATATTTTGTTGGTTTAATTTTTACGCCCTTTTTACCTTCTGGAATTATACATTCTTGTTTATTCTGTCTTATCTTTATTTTGATCGTCGGGACTGTTGGCACTTCGATAGATGAAATACTCGAAGGAAATGTGGAGGATGGTAGTGGCAAGGTATCCCCAATTACTTAATGTCTCTTGTTTTCTGTTTGAGCGTTCTGTCCTATTGTACTTTTTGTTTTTGGATGTATATGTGTATTCATTGAAACCCCTGAGTCTTCAACTTCTCTTTGTATAATCCCCGGGACAGCAAATGATACCACTGTAGGTTCCCTTGGTGTTGAAGCACGAAACCTTCGTTCCAGCCAAACTAGATAATAATTATAATTATTCTAAAATCAATTTATGCTGCCACCAAATTTTGTAACGTGTAACTATCTACCGAGCGGTTTTCTAAATATTATATATCTTGGGTACGTTACCTGATTGACACAGGAATTTGAAGAGACACTAAATATATATTGACGTCTTGACATAAAGGCTTATATATATACAATATGTCTTAAAAACAATGTAAAACTATCTATATACTCTAAATCCTATAAAATGGTTTCTATCAATATTATATACAACATTATGTCTTTCTGACGGCGCTACTAGCTCACTGCTAATAGTCTACGGCCTATAAACTCAATGTCTATAAACCCTTATCCTGTATCAAATATATCTAACCTACAATAAAAGTCTGTCTGACTTTAGTTCAATACCTGAAAAATATAACTATGACAAATCTTCTATAGTCTAACTGACTAGAGACGGAGTTTATAAGCGGAATGCTTATAAACCCTTGTCATATAACTCAATCCCGAACACTTGTCCTATATCCTCTCATATAAAGCCCTTTCACTAATACTTTATTATGTGTAGAGTCTCAATGAATCTAGATATGCTTTATAAGCGCAATGCTCATAAACTCCTTGTCTTGTATCACTTTTCTCCCTACCCCTATAACTATGTATGTGATCCTCTGTCTGTAGTCTTATGACTATATGACTAGTTTATATACGCCACTTACACAGATCACCTATCTATTATAATCTTCCACGTTATTTCAATGTAATGTGACTATTCAACTACAGCAGACGTAATATTTACTCCAGTGTAGAAATCGTTCTATGTTTATACTTACTATAATAGAAGTTACCCTCTTGGACGACTTCAATAGTGCGACCCAGAATGATCAATCTCTCGGCTATTTATACTGAGGTTGAGTCTATCTGTTACATCGTAGGACTGTTCTATCTTTTAATATTCCAGTTTACAATAGGGGAGGGCAACATTCATTCTGATCTATTACTTTCTTATCAGCTGTTAATCCTCGTTACCTTATCAACCGAGTCACGTAGCAATACCAGGCATTTAACTGGATTCTTTGTATTAAAGATCAATCAAACATAAATGCTTTGGGTTTTTAAAGGGTCGGGAAATAATTAAACCCTAAAATGACATGGCACAATCTGCCTGGGAACTACACAGGAAAAAAAACGTAAATAACGATATGAACTCGGGACAGCTGGACTTTGTACCGGTGTCATATGGTATTTTAAACCCCGTAGATTGATTGGTTAGTCAGAGTTTAACATCCAAGGAGCAATATTTCAGCTATATCAAGACGAGAACAAGTTAATCAATTAAAAAAAATGTAAGCAAAAGAAGAGAGAAATAAAGGAGGAAGGGACAACCGGGCCAAAAACTTTAGATAGTCACTGGAAATAGAAGAAATTGGTAGGGGCAGGAAATTTAGCCTTCTATACGACACCAAATGCGTCTGCTCTCTTTAGAGAAATATAGAAGGGGTCTTTAACTGCATGGAACGTTTCTCCACACAGTTTAGCTATAATGGTTCGCGGTCAGGCTTTCCGCATTATGTCCGTATTACCTGGGGACGCGCCCGGCAGCTCTGTAGCCGAAGCCTCTAAATACTGATTTAGGTGCCGGATGAACCCCTTGAAAAACTGACCACGGGGTCAATTTTTACCCATTGAATATTGAACCCCAAAACGGAAAAGTGAACCCCTGTATGGTATTTTGAACTCCATAGAATATTGAATCCCTAGTGGTGTTTTACAATTAATGTTGGAGAAGCATCAGCAAAATGCAGCGGTAGTGTTTTACCGGTTTCCGAGTACCAAAACCTCCCCTTTATCTGTCCCGTATTCCTATAGTATGATAAAGGGCGTCAAGCCCTTCTATATGTAGAGAGGTTGATTTTAATGATAGGACCTGATACACTGATAAAAAAAATCTGCCTGGTTTTTCAGTTGTTTCGTATTCATGATGTACCGTATATCGGGTTATTTTCGCGTCGGCTTTTGTTCGCGATTTTGATGTAAAACAAGGCTATGAAATGTTCGCTGTATTTATATTTCGCGTTTTACTGATTTATCTAATGTTTTTGAATGGGCAGTGAAATTTACGCGGAAGCTAATTTTCTCGCTAGATTGTCGACCGCGAACATAGCGAAAATTAAACACACGCGAAAATATCCCGATATACGGTATACTGCAACTTAATTTGTTTTAGCAGATAGTTGAGAAGGTATGCAGAATAAAAATATTAAGTAGATAAAAAAGCAATATTTTTCACTGTAAAACTTTTTAAATACAACCTACTGAATTGATATTAAAATTAAGATAGCTTTATCTTCGTATCCAAAAATGACCAATGGGATAACATGTAGCAGACGACATTAGGGGTCATTGTAGGTTTTACAAAATTAAGTATGCCGATCCTGAACTTATGAAATGCAACATTGATAGAATATTAATTGTGACATTCCTGAACTTATGAAATATGACATTTTCAAATTAATTGCGACCTTCCCGAATTTATGAAGCGTGACTTTCCTCTTGACACCCTTCCATAGGTTGTTCCTATTGTCATATTAAACATACAAGTAAAACCCAATACAGGTAGACAACTAACTCCATGAAAGGAAAGAAAATGACAATACGTAATTTTGAAAGATGCCGGCTAGCTCAAGGAGCCAAGTCTGCTGATAAAACACTGTCGCACTACGGAAGAAAAATCAAACTCAAAACTTCCCAATGGAATTGATCCAGAATCATCATATATTTCAGTATACATCGACAGTATCTGTGAGAGGCTAGCATGTGTAAAATTGCCAGGTCACTAGATCTCATAGCTAATTCAACGGATGCAAGCACAGTATCTTGTCGATATCCCCAATTACGCAAAGAATGTAAGTTATCTCCAAGAATTTCTGGATATTTGATCAGTTTCTGGCATTTTTTTAACAACATTCCCGTAAAAACGAGGATCCGAAATTCCCATTGTAATAAGCTGTTTGCAAGTAGTGCCATATTTAGATATCAAGTGTTTTAAAACTTCTTAAATTTATTCAACAACTTATGAAATCTGTAAACCTGTTGTAAAGGTTTGGCTTTGATAGTAAGTATACGTTCATTAAATTCGTCAAGAGTAGAACAAAGAAAGGACATAGGATGATTAAGTGTATAGCCATTATCCGTTAATGCAAACGTAAACATTAAAAAAGGAGTATATGATTTAAATAATCAAATAAACATTTCCTGAAAATTGTTTCGTAATAGGAAAACTTTTTTGTTATTGTTTTCAATTTTCTACAGTTACCCTACCTAATAGGGGGCTTAGCCCCCCATAAATACTAAGAAATGTCAAAATTTAACAGAGTTATAAAATTTTGAAAACAAAGTAATAAAAAGGATTTTTCGTTCTCTCTTTCAAAAGTAACCGATTTCATCGGAAAGGCGCTCGGGCAACGAGATCTCGTTTTCCATAGCAACCATAGTAATTTCAGCATCATAGACGGCGCGATGTTCACATGTTTACGTGTTCACGCGAACTGTGGTACTTTTATTCCTAGATAATTCAATATTGATAAGCAAATTGCGTAAGTTTTTTGCAGGAAATAACAAACATAGATCTACTGAAAATAACGTTTTTCACGTTTTCATCACTTCGGATTTCAGATGACAAAAAGCTGACAAAATCTAAAGAAATTCCCTCATTCAGGAAGGCAATAAATCCTTATCCTTATCAATTAGTGCATTGGTAAATGACCTACCAGTGCTCAAATGTATTTCCACAAGTAAAATTTACCTGTGCATTCCTTTTTAAGGCACGGACCATTTGATTTTCGGAGGGGGGGGGGTTTCTAGAAAAAAACTTCTGGCCCCCATTTTTCCCCAAAAAATTATCTGACCTGCATCTGGGTTGAAAAAAAAAATAATCTGGCCCTAATCCTGTCCAATAGAAATAAAGCGTGACTCGACAAAATTTTCTAGCATAGTAGGAAAGGAATAATCTGGCGAAGCAGAGCGGGCGAAAACAATTCCAGGCTCGGGTAAAAATACCAGGCCCCCGGAAAATCAAATGGTCTGTGT
>MJUU01013579.1:0-17508 GCA_002080025.1 Modiolus philippinarum | reverse complement strand
AGAAAAAGCTTTACCACGATCTAAAATATTTGTATTCAATTATAGCCGTTGGTTATCAGATTTTAGGAGGATCTATATAGTTTATTAAATTTGTAAGTGATAATGAGTTTTTACGGGGTTTCCAAAGTGTGTCATTGAGGTCCCTTTGGTGGCGGTGATCAGGATTTGGTATAATCCGTAAATAAAAAAATCCAAATGATTTTAAATTGACAAATGGTTTGATGACCAAACACTATCATACATTATTAATTATGGGCTCATGGATATGAATGATGCTTCATCATACACTTCTGATATTTTGGACATTTTTTCAGCTGTCTCGCATTCCAAGAACAGAAAAAAATTCTTACTCATGCAGAAATTTGAAAGTGCCGATAAAATCTATAAACTCGACTTTAGTTTTGGATGATTCTGCATCAATGACACAAAGACATTGAAAAATGTAACACAATTAATGCATACACATTAGACAGTTGTTACACATCTACCTGTTATGTTAGTACATGTAGGCGAATTTATGCGACGTCCGGATTTTGGTCTTGTCCATTGTAAAGTTGTATTTGGCGTCTTGATATTTCCAGTGGTTGTCTAAGCCTATTCCAAATTCCTTGTTGCAGATACTACATGTCCTGTCAGGCTATTTAAAACACCATTATCAACTACCCTATTTGTGATGGAGTACTTGTGGACGTTTAATTTACATGTTTTTTTTTTAAATTATTATAATTTTTTTGAGTGACCTCTTGTGCTTGACCTTATTCAATTCGAACATTCCACGTGTTAAATCTAGATTAATATTTTGAAAACCTCAATCATGTCCCCTCCAGCACTGCTATATGTTGGTGTTAGCATTTTAAGATTTCAGAATCCCTAGCCTTTGTTTGTAATTCACATTTTTAAGTGACGGGATTTGTTTGGTAGCTCGCTTTTGTACATTTTCTATTTTTTAAATATCCCAATATCCCAAGACTGCTGCAGCATTCTAAAGGTGTTGTCTCACAAGGGCTTGAAAAAAGGTCGCTAACTATATGATCCGCAACTATAAAAAAAAATCAGCACAAGGACCAAGAGCTACGGTTCCGCAGCTTAGTATGTGGTTGAGTTTAAGCAACGAGACATATCATTTATGTAAATGACAAATTATGGGTTTGGACTAAGAGAATTTTTTAATGTTAAAATATGGATAACAGGAAACACTTACAATGGCTGAAATTTATAATTACATGCCACAATTTGCCAAGGAACTACGCAGGAAAACCACTTATAAGACAAAGGTAGACAACGATGGGAAGTCGGAACAGCCGGACTTGGTACCAGCACTAGCAAAAGACACAGGTAGGGTTAAACCGGTTTATGGGTACTATCTGTGTCCCATTACCCTATAGTATAAAAACATACAAATAAACCATTTTAAAAAGCATTAGTTTTCCAGCCGCACCTCTTTTTCTAAACCATTGCAGGTATTGATTTAACATTTTGTGTGAGTCTACCTCTTCGAATTTACAGATGAATTTCGTCTTGCGAACTTGGTTCTAATCTACTTATTTTTGACAGGGTTATGGACCTTCCAAGAATCAGAAAACTTATGTTTTTACTTTTTTGCTGTTGTAATAAACAAAGCCTTCTTTTAAAGGTTCATCGTTTTTGTATATTACTGCTACGCCCCTCCCATAGGTCACACCTATTTACATATTACTTTATCTGATTTTATTAATGGAGTTTTTTTTTCTTTTGGATATAAGAAAATCGTTTTTGTATGTTTTCCTTGTGATAATATTCTTTTTCTGTAACTGTCCTACCTCTTTAGTGTGATATTGTTTCTGATCATATTAATGGCATTTTGGGATGACTGTCTTTCGATAAAATAAAAACAGAAAAAACCTTGGCTGTTGATTCCATAGGAATACTTACACATGGGTGTCTTTTTCATTCACATCACATTTTCATCATATTCAAATGACTGCTTTTGACTTTGATTTGTTTTTAGGTCTGAATGCACATTACTTGACAATATTTCTTTCTGATTCCTACAATAAACTAGTGAAATTTATCAACATATTTGTAAACATGTAATTCTAACATTTTGAACTTGTTCACAGTATATCTATTGATGTTTTGTAAAATATCTTTTGTTTCTCATAACATAGTAACTCTAATTATCACGTTATTTACATCATCAATCATATCACATTTAATATTATGACGTAAAACGACAACTAAATTGGGTTAAGTACTTGATGTACCCTTTAGCGATACGCAAAAGTTTAGCACAAAAAACATGGTTTATCGGATGGATAATCCCAACTAGAGAAACCCTAAATTGTCTAATTTAGAAAAATAAATGAATATACAATGTATTTGGTTCGTAAAGTAAGTGAAACCAAATATTCAGACTAATAAAATAATAATCGAAAGACTGTGGTAACATCGGAAACACAAAGATACAACGACATCACATAAGTATGGCATAAATTACCAAACCCTTCGGTGAGTTTTGAGTTTGGTTTTTCTTCCGTTGTGCAACAGTGTTTTACCAGCAGTCTAGGCCCCTTGAGTTAGCCGACAGCTAACTGCGATCACTCCTTGACCCATCTTTCAAAATTAAATTTTGTCTTTTTCTATCCTGTTCAAGATGGTGATCATGGAATTAGTAGTATACCTTTATTGGGGTTTATTTGTATATTTATCGTACTATAGGGAAATGGGATAGATAAGGGGGAGTCTTTGGGTACCCATTAACCGGTTTAACCCTACCGCTGACGTTTGCTAGTGCTGGTACAAAGTCCGACTATCCCGATTTCCTATCGCTGTTGACGTTGTCTTTTGCCATTGATGTTTTTCCTGTGTAGTTTCCAGGTAATTGTGATTTTCGACCACTGTCGGTGTTTCCTGTTTGTTTTCTTGCAACAGAATAGAATATAGGAAACACACGTGCAGATGAACAACACGAACCCTAATCAAAACCGTGGGCGAGATCAAGTGCACCGATATAGTTAGCACCTCTTACTTTTTATAATACACTGAACATGTCAAATCCGGTAATAAAGTCAAATCGGGCAGAGGAAACAACAATCTTAAGCTTTTGCAGGGAAATCCATGTTATCATCTGGCAAACAAAAATATCGTAACGGTAAGATGTCGACCATTAACTTTACTGTGATGGGTAACATACACTTGTTTAAGTAGCCGTTTTGTGAGCAACCGGTCTATAATCAGGAAGACACTGTATCGACCACAGGCCTTTGAGTGAGTGGCGAATGATTTGTGAGATGTAAAATCCATATGTCGGCGCTGTTGGAACGTTGCTAAACAGAAAAGGGATGTTAACTATTGAAAAGGCGAAATCATACAGCTTGGTTTGTAGTCTTCCTCTTTTATCAATTTCAAGAGCTCTTTTTGGATAGATCAGATGACGATAATCACCAAAGCGTGGGTAACCTCCGCTTCATATCTGCAATTATTGCGGAAACAACAATTACCTTTTGGTAAATAGTCTTTGTATTGTAGAATTGATAAAAACCTATGGTAACAACTTATTGCAATTTTGGAAAAGAATATATGGAGGTTCAAGTATAGGCATAATGTTGATGATAGTGAAGTAAAGTAAGTGAAAAGGGATCTGTCAGTTCAAAGGGCTTTATGTTATTTCGATCTCCAGACAAAACTCACACTGTTATAAACAGAAGCTATGACATCTCCTTCATTCAAACATACAAAATAACCTCTCACCCCAACATAAAACAAATCAATTCATTTATCATGACATATGAAAAAGAAAGGGTAAATGTCAGGGAGACAACATCCCATATCCAGGTTTACGACCCAAAACAAAGCATCTAGGAGTCATCGTACGGTCTTCAACACAGTGAGGAACCTCACACCATACAGCAAGCCCTAAATGGCCGCAAAAAGGTAAAAAAAGTGAATAAACCTATGCGATAAAGCAGTCATTCATTTCAGTATTTTAAATGTAACAAGAGCTGTCAGGAGTAAAAATAGCTCGCCAAAGGTTACTGTGGACTCATGCACAATAAAATTGAAAGTTGTACATTTATTGTTCTTGCAATGTTAAAAAAATAAATGTGATATAAGGAAGTCACATACCAAATAGGAATAAAAAACTATTTCTGCTTTTATTGACTTTGCCAAAGCTTTTGACACTGTTTGGCGGTCTGGAATATAGTCAAAGTTGCCACTGAATTCAATAAATGGTAAAATATTAAAAACTATCATGAATGTGTATAGTAATATCAAGTCAAGAATTTTTAATGGGTATGAATTTTCTGATTATTTTCAATGCAAAATAGGAGTCCGACAAGGGGAAAATCTTTCACCTCTTCTTTTTTCTTTATATAATATTGACCTGGAAAATTACTTTCAAGATAAAAATATCGTGGGATTACGGAGTAGAAACAGAGCTTTTGATGTATGTCAAACTATATCTCATTTCATATGCAGATGACACAGTTCTTTTGTCTGAATCAAAACATGATTTACAAATGCAACTTGATTCATTAAATGAATACTGTAACAGATGGAAATTGAAAGTTAATGTCAACAAGAGTAAAGTTAGGGCGATTACCTCGTAAGTCACAATATTATTATCACGAAAATGAACTTGAAACAGTTGACGAATTTCCTTATCTAGGTGTTATTTTTTCACGAACAGGAAATTTCTCTAAAGCTAAAAAGTCGCAGGTGGCTAAGGCCACCTCAGCTATGTACGACATCATTAGAAAGGGACGAAAACATAACCTGTCTGTCAAATGTTTAATTGATCTTTTTGATGAAGTTGTAAAATCTATTTTATTGTACGGGTGAGAAATTTGGGAATTTGGTGGAATTTAGTGACAATCGAGAAATAGAACAAGTTCACTTGAAATTTTGTAAATTAATTCTGGGACTAAGAAAATCTACTCCAGATTTTATGGTATATGGTGAGCTTGGTAGATTGTCTCTAGACATTGCTATAAAACGTCGTACAATTAATTATTGGACTAAACTTGTCAGTTGTAAACCTGAAAAACTACCTGTTTTAGTATATAAATTTTCTTATGTAAAACACAGTTATAACATCCCATGGATTAATAATGTTAAAGAAATTTTTTGACAACTGTGATTTATCTTATATATGGAATAATCATACTTTTAACAATAACAGATGGCTATATAATAATATAAGAGAGACTCTGATAGATCAATTCAAACAAAATTGCCATTATTTAGTACAAACGTCTCCAAAAGCAATAAATTATAGATTATTTAAAGAAAAACTGGGATTTGAAAACTATTTTGATATTCTAGAAGACAAAAATCTTAGATATTTATGCTATTTTCGGACATTGAATATGAAACTTCTAATTGAAACTGGCATTTTATATGAATACAGTGTACATGTAAGTCCATTTATCCATTCGTTTATTTTTTTGTATGTATATTTTGTATACAGTTTATATTTCTCTGTACCATGTTTGTTTGGTTTATGAGAATAAAGATATATATAACTGTACGCAGTGAAAGAATAACTTCTTTTTACGAAGTTCAAGTTTTTTTTTTCTACAGATTGCCCTAAGGGCAATGTGAAAGTCAAAATGTCTACAACTATGGTACTGCCATAAAGCTCTTATCATAGGGAAGTCATATTCCCAATATAAACATCCTATTACTAAACAAATAACCTCTAGAAGCAAAGCTAAAGTTTAAAAAACATCCCTCATTGCAAGGTTAAGATCAAAATGTCCACAAATATGGTACCGCCAGAAAGCTCATATCATAAATAAGACATAAACCAAATATTAATACCCGACAACTAAATGTCTACCTTCTAGAAGCAAGGTTAAAGTTCTTTTTTAAAGTTCCACAGGGAAATGTCAAAATGTCTACATATATGGCACCATCAGGTATGTCCCTAGTGTCTGTTGAATTTAAGGAGTATCTCCCTCTTGCATAGCTCTGTCCTTATTTGATATTGGTTTTCCTATTTAGATCCTATTGGCAATTTGTACTGTATCAGCTTTTACAAATATTTCGGTTGATGAATTTCAAAATGTTTTGATTTGATAAGCACTGAAGAGATATTAGTTGTCGAAATGCGCATATGCAGAAACTAAAATCACAGTAACTTCGGTATTTTGTTATTTGACCCTTGTTCTCCAAATTCGACATGTATATTGAATACTGTGCACCACCAACGGGACAAGTCATTGGATTTGAATAATTACAATGCAATATACATTATCTGCACTGAAGAGACATAAGTTGTCGAAAAGCGCATATGCAGAATTAAAATTCACAGTAACCTCGGTATTTATTTATTTATCAAAAACGTCATCACTTCGTTAACAAACTTGATACCACTAACACACTAAATCAGGAGTCTGTATAGCTCACCTGGTTACATTCGAACATTTTTGGAAGTTAAACAGCCATATTTTCAGAAAGTTTTGAAAATGAAGGATACGTTTTTCTGAAAATTTGATCATAAAAGTACAATAACCCCTTTACTAGTAAGTATTCACCAACCAACATTTACCTTGGAAATAAAATGTTCAACATTTTCCCAATGCAAACTCTACCTCTATCTCAAATAGTTTTTAAAACGTTTTAAAATAATTGTTGACGCTAAATTGGCAACAATAATGTTACTATTAATATTGAATGTAGTCCTTGACATGCTGAAAAATTTTGTATTTCATAATTTTAATGTCTACCAAATGATTGTATGATGCGTACAGTGTGTGTGTTGTGGTGTCTGTGTGTGTCTTTGCTTGTCACTCTCGCTTTCAGCCACACCGTTGGATAGCAGCTTGCTGTGAAAAGGAAGCTGAGTGTGTAAGTCTTCCCTTCCAACCTTAGCCTTTCAAACAGTAAGACCTATGTGACCCAGATATGGGATCCTCCCCGAGGTGGTAGATGGTAACTGGGCACCTTGCGGCCCAGGCAGAATCACAAGGTCTCGGAGGCCCCTCAGTAGGCCCCTAGATGCACGGTGCCCACTGGCGTGTGGATATGCTCTACTGTCTGCAAACCTAGTCCCCAGCTATGGGTAAAATAGCATCACTGCCTTGTGATAGACTTTTTAGTCAAAGGCTACGGGAGCCAACCCAGACAGAAAACCGGAGATATGACATCCGTTAGCAGAGAAATGCAATCATCTACGGGAAGGACAACCCAGAGAGAAAACCCGGCCCAACATTGTGGAGGGTTGACATGGACTAACAACCCAATACTGTAAAAAGATATTATTGTTACAGAAACTACAAGAAATTTCATTACACCGGATCCTACAGTGCGGCCTCATGTGCTGTATACAGAGCAGGACATGCTTACCCTTCCGGAGCACCTGATGGCACTCTGTTTTTTGAGAGTTCACACTGTTAGTGCTTTAGTTTTTTGTGTTGTGTATGTAATGTTCGTGTGTTTTGTGGGCATGTGGTGTCTTTGGTTCTTGCTTTTGCCTCGTCTCTGGACTTTGATTTGTGTAATCTTTGTGCTTTGTTCCTGCGGTATTCGACTGCCATTGTCTCAATGGAGACGAAGAGGATTAACATTAACAATAGGGCAATCGACAGAAGATTATGCGTGAATTCGCTAACCGGCATCGAGTTCGGTGACCTGAAGATTGGTATCGCCGGTAACAAGACGGACTGTCCCGAGTTCCTTTTTCAATGCGCAAAGCTGTAAAAGTTTTTTTTCTTTTTAAAAAAAACGTCACCCAAAAACTAATTTTTTTGGCTTATGAGGAAATTTAGACATTGATACTAAAAAATAAAAAATACTAGAGTTACTGTAAATTTAGTGTCTGCATTTTGCCATTTTGACAACTTAAATCTCTTCAGTACAGATCAAATCAAAACACTTGAAGTGGGCCAATGAGTCAGTTTAATCATTTTCAATTTAAGCATACATGCCTCACTGACCGTTTGACGGGTGCTGTTAACAGAGCAGGACATACTTACCTTTCCTATGCACCTGATATCACTTTCAGTTTCATGGGAGTTCACACTGTGAGTGCCTTGGTTTTGAATGTTGTGATTTTATTTCTGTGCTTTGTAGCTGTCTAACGTCATTGTTTTCTGTGTTCTTGTTTTGGCCATCTCTTTTGACTTGGATTTTTGTAACTACCGCTCATTTGTTCCTTCGATACTATTCTGCCGTTGATTCCTTTTATTTAATACATCATTTGTCATTGAATCGTAATTTATAATAAAGTTATATGAATTCAAAGTCAGGGACTGACAATTTTCCTTCGAAAGACTGCTAATTATAACCTGGGCGTTGATATCCCATATCCAATTCATAAGGCAACACATTTACAAAACATTTATTCTTAATCAAGTATGTTCGACAAATGTATTACTTAAAGTGGGTCTGGACGGGGTTTAAGAGGGAAGCGGGATTGGCCTTTTAAAATAAACGGGAAATGGAATCACCACATGACAAAAAGCGCACGTGAAAACAGGAAAGGGTGTTGTGCGTGAAGGGATAAGGGAGATTACTTGAGAGTCTTTGAAAGTTGCCGGGATTTCGGGAAAGGAACCCTCATTGAGAACCCCCTTAAATATGATGAGTATTTCGTGAGGTGTAAAAAAAAGATACCATGGTTAAAACACAAATCCTTCGTTATTTTTGTGCCAGTAATTTATACGGCAATTTTGTCAACAGAGCAAAATAACTGTATCAAAAACTTATTTACCAATAAACAATGAGAGGAAATTGAGTAAATGCACAAGAGACAAATTCTCTACAAATGCATGGTAGAAGTCATTAATGGAACAACACCAAGGCTATAATCAATCACTGTTGAAAATGTCACTACAGAACTTTTACGGTCGTTACTATGATTTGACTGATCGGTACAATGCTTCTATGTCACAAATGAGAACAGACATCTTTGATTAGATCCAGAGTTTATTACCGGACTGACAAACACAAACTTTCGTTGGCAGTGTGACGGGTTCCACGCGCGGATCATATTTGGCTTTACCTTCCGGGGCATCTAACGATACATCCAGGTTTACGGGGTTCATACTGCTAGTGCTTTAGTTTTGAGGCGTTCTTTTTCATTTTTGTTTATTTGCTCTGTATTTGAAAGGTTGTTTCAATTTGTGTTAAATATGAATTGCCTTTTTTTAGCTCACCTGGCTATGCCAGGGTGAGCTTTTGCCATCACTTGGCGTCCGTCGTCCGTCCATCCGTCCGTCGTCCGTCGTCCGTCCGTCGTTAGCTCACTTTCAAAAATCTTCTCCTCTGAAACCACTGGGTCAAATGGAACCAAACTTTAACTGAATCATCACTAGGGTATCTTGTTTCAAATTTATTATTTTATATGTCTTAGGTCAAACAACATGGCTGCCGTTACTAAAAATAGAACATACGGGTAAATTACAGTTTTTGGCAAATAACTCAAAAACCGTTACAGATATCAAAAATCTGACATGGGGTAAAAATGATCAGCATGAGAAGATCTACCCATGCTGAAATCTGACAACCCGTCTAAGAGTTATTGCCCTTTTTCCGTAAAATTTTCAAAATTTTGATTTTTTTTTACTGAAAAAACTATAACAGATAGAGGTTAAGTTTAAATTGCAAAAATGTTCAGCATGTTAAGATCTACCCACATGGATATTTTGAAGAAAATCCAAGTACCTTTATATGAGTTGTGGTCCTTTATTGGTCAAATTTTTCGTGATTTTTTACTTTATGTCCTATATTTCAAAAACGCTTTGAGATAGAGGTAAAGTTTAACATGCAAAAATGTTCAGCATGTTAAGGACTATATTTTATTGAACACATTCAAGTTTTCCGACCGCTTCCAAGATGGCCGCCAGCGGGGAACTTAGTTTACCATTTGACCTAATGGCAAAATTCATACAAAGAACTTCTTCTTGAGAACCACTGAATGGATTTGAACGAAACTTGGCACGAATGATGCTTATGAGGTGCTGACGAAGTGTTGTTACTTTAGTGCCGATCCATCATCCAACATGACCGCCAGCGGGGATCTTAATTTTAACATTGGACCCTATGGGAAAATGCATACAAAGAACTTTTACTTTAGAACCACTGAATGGATTTGAACCAAACATGGCATGAATGATGTTTATATGGTGCTGACCAAGTGTTATTACTTTGGTGCCAATCTGTCATTTTACATGACGGACAGCATTGAAACCTATGGGAAATGCACACAAAGATCTTCTAGAGAACTGCTAAATGGATTTAAATCAAACATGACATGAATGATGCCTGTCAGGTGCTGACCAAGTGTCACCAGCTGTGAACTTAAGTTAACAAAAGATCTTCTTCTAGAGAACTGCGTAATCCAAACTTTGCTGATGAGAAGCTGACCAAGTGTTGTTACTTCAGTTCTGATTCATTATCCAACATGGCTGCCAGCAATGGGGAAATGCATACAAAAATATCATGGAAAACCATTGAATGGATTCAATTTAAACATTGCATAAATGAAACTTGTGAGATTTTGATTTGACCAAGCTTGTTACTTTGGTGCTGATCCGTCTTCCGACATGGCCACCAGTAGCAAAACATAGTTTAACATTGGACCCAGTGGGAAATGCATAAAAAGATCTTCTCCTCTGAGACTGCTTGAACAATTTCAGTAGAATCCTTATGTGACCCTCTTCAAAGTTTTATGTTTAATAGCTGCCAGCAGGGAACGTAGATTAACTTAGTCCCTTAAGTTTGGAAACTGCATTCAAAAATCTTCTCTGAAACTGCTTGAACAATTTTAATTAAATTTTATAAAAAGTTTCTGATTCTTATGTACATACACAACCAAAGATGGACCATCAGTTTGGAATTATAGTGCTGCAGGTCCCAGGTGAGCGATACAGGCTCTTGAGAGCCTCTTGTTTTATTTGACAAAGATGAAATCCTTTCCTATCAAGGTCATTTATGTCCTCCTTGAATATACAAGCTAAAAATAACAATCAAGACCTGACATATCTATATTGGGTACCAAAATTACAAAAAAACTCCATATAAGGAAAGAAACATCGCAGGATTTTCATCTTGCTCAACTACTGAATTGTCTATTGAAATAACTAAGATTTAGTCTGCAGTCAAAGACAGACACCAAGCATACAGTGAGACTATTCTTTTCGAAGTGACATAAACAATATGTGGATACTTATCGGAAACTCTTAAATCCGGTCCATTTTCTGAAATACATTCTCTGAAAATATTGGATTTTTCCACAGTTTAAAACCTCGCTTCCTCGTGATAAACTAAAATCACGAATCAAAAGTATCATTCAAATACCCTTAGCCGATTAAAATAATAATTGTTGTATTATGTTATAAATATGCATTTTATTTTCAAAAACCAATTTAAAAGGAAAAGTATGCTACGATGAAAAACAGGCGTACAGTATAATTAATTTTCTAATTGATAATATATTTGTCACATTTAGAGGTGTGACAACAGCAAGTAGGCATACCAATGGGCACTAATTGTGCTCCTCTACTCGCAGACATGTTTTTATATTCTCAAGAGACCGAGTTTCTTCAGGGACTCGTAAAAGATCATAAAATAGAAGATGCTAGATCCTTTAATCTCACTTACAGGTATATTGATGAAGTTCTGTCCATCATTAATACATCTTTTGCTTAATGGATTCCATTATTATATCCACCACAACTAATGATAAAGGAAACGACCGCAACCACTAGATCTTAACCTTTTTTGACTTACCTCTCGAATTTGACGAAAATGGTCAATTCAGTACTAAAATGTACGACAAAAGGGACGATATTAATTTCAAAATTATTAATTTCTCTACTATGGACAGTAATATTCCAGCTTCTCCAGCTTACGAACTGTATGGTTTACAGTTGATTCGTTACGCCAGAGCTAGCACAAATTATACAGACTTTCTCATTAGATATAGTTATCTCCGTGAAAGCCTTATTAATCAAGGCTTCAAGAAATTCAGTCTGATACGATTATTAAAAAATTCTTTAATAGATATCAGTCCCTTGTGGAAAAATTTGAAGCTTTGGCCCGAACTCTGATTCATTCCTTTTGCTTAGTACTGGGATGATCATTTCTTCTAACTGTCTACAACCCTTTAAATAGCAATTGCTGTTGAGCTGCTACCAGACACAATGGAAGGGGAGGATTGGCATACCATAAAAACCACCATTTCTTTAGAAATTCCTGTACAAGTCAGCACCGTTGCGGTCGACAATTTTCCCCGTTGTTTCCACCCGACTTGTCTTTTTGTCTCATTGCCTTCTGGTCTTGACAACTCTGTTCGGTAATTATGTTATTACCCCTATTCCCTTTATGTTCGGTATTCGTTTGCCGATGTATTCCTTGATATTATTAAGTCACAGGAAACCTTTTTGTGTTATTATGTCTAACAAGTTCGTATTTTTTTAATTATTATTCTTCCTTTTATTTTTGTCCAATCCATTATTTTTGAATGGGTTGGTGTAATCAAATGAAACTGGATATGTAGTTAAATCAACACGAGGAAACTTTTTTGTAAAAAAAAAATCAAAATGGCTGCCATTTGTAAGATGGCTACAATTTTAATGTAGGATTCAAAATTACCGAAAATGCATTGCAGAAATTTGCCCATATTTAGTATAAATGTACAAACGGCCGAAGAGTGAATTATAATATCAAAAGCAAACTTTAAAACCTCGTAAATATGAAAGATTTATGCACTGTTTTCAAAGTCAACGAGCGGCATGGCTTGTGTTCTAAACTTTGTTGAATTCTTGTAACACAACTTTATAAACTATCCTTGGAGTGTGATACTATGTCTGTTAATAGTCTGCTCTATGAATGTTCTAAAATAATTGATGCTTTCTGCTTTCATCGACAAACCCGATGAGCACATAAAACAGATTCTGAAAATTAAAGACATTAATAAAGGATTTGGCCTTATTAATATTGAAGATATTCAAAAACTTGTACTCGTCTATTTTGACAACCAGGACATGCCTGTCATTTCCTTTTCATATACAAACCCAACTATAAATATTTTTGTTTATACTCTTCTTTTACATGTGATGCTGATTTCGAGATAAACTATCGTAGTAGCTGAGATTGTCCAACGTCGCCATATCGCCAGGACCCTTACGGGGAATGATAAAGAAGTTTGACACTTCTTAAAAAAGGGCCTAAATATCGTCCACCTTCAAAAATAAACTGGAAAGCATGTTTTGATAAAATTTAAAACGCAGTAACCAATTATTGTAACAAATGGTGCAAGCGAGAAAGTGCTTACAATCATGCTCTAAATTTGTTTAAAGATAAATTTATTACCAAAATCACCAAAAGAATAGATTTTTATAGAGATAATTAATTGAGTCACCTCCTAAGCTGTCTTTAAATAGAATCAGAGCAAAATAAAAGGATCTTGGTAAAAAATATGTGTTTGTACGTGTTGACAAGGCATCCTACAACGTTGCTATCGTGTGAAAGAAATACTAAATCGATGTCCAACCACTCGAATTGGACAATTCAAAAACTCTCAGACGTACCATCTGGGATAGAAAACGTTATCAAAACAACATAATAAGGATAAATATATGCTTAAAGTTCCAACTAAAGATACACTTTGCCTACCATGTACTGTGTTCCTAAGCTTCACAAAAATCCCTTCAAACATCGTTTTATCTCGGCATCTAGGAAGTGTTCTTCTACTAATTTATCCATCCATTTAACTAGTTCAGTAACTTGTATAAAGGAATTGGTTATTTAATACTGTAAGAAAAACTCATCAAAACTCTGGTGTAAATTACTTGGAGTGTGAAAAATTCTATTGAATTTTTAGATAAACTTCGATCAATTCAAAACCAGTCTCATGCCATCTTTCTTAGCAGCAATGGAGTGTACATTTCACAGTTGATTCGTTACTGTCGAGCATGTAGTTTGTACAGTGATTTTTTGAACAGAGCAAACACACTGTCCCAAAAGCTGCTTAGTCAGGGATTTGTTCAACCTTTGTTAATTTCATCCCTCAAGAAATTCTATGGCCGTCACCGTAGCATCATTGAAAGATATGACGTGTAAGTATCCCAAATGAAAGTGGACATTTTCAGATAGATTCACGTCTTCCCGGATTTGACTACCGACTTTGACATTTTCCCGGATTGAATCACTCACAGTATGACGGGTGCTGTTAACAGAACAGGTCATGCTTACCCTTCCGGAGCATCTGATGTCACTCTCAGTTTCACTGGAGTTCAAACTTTGAGTGCCTTTGTCCTGAATGATGTAATTTCTGTTTCTGTGCTTTGTATCTGTCTAACGTTATTGTTTTTGTATCTAACGTCGTTGTTTTCTGTGTTCTCGTTTTTGCCCTGTCTTTGGACTTCGATTTTTGTGAATTTCACAATTGGAGATCTAGTGTGACCTTAACATTTTACGTAAATACTGACCTCTCACTGATACTGCCGATGTCTACTGAAGATATTATTCTTGACCAAACCCTTCGGTTGAATTTTCTTCCGTAGCGTGGGTGTGTTTTACCAACAGACTAGGCGCCTTGAGCTAGCCGGCAGTGTAGCGGCGAGCACCCCTTGACTCATCTTTCAAAATTACGTATTGTTATTTTCTCTCTGTATTCTCTATATTCTTTGAAGGAGGGAGGAAATGATATTCTTTGAAGTTACA
Source organism: Modiolus philippinarum (assembly GCA_002080025.1). Taxonomy (NCBI): domain Eukaryota; kingdom Metazoa; phylum Mollusca; class Bivalvia; order Mytilida; family Modiolidae; genus Modiolus; species Modiolus philippinarum. The sequence continues at coordinate 2,856 of MJUU01013579.1, read as the reverse complement.
TGTAGAAGTTTTAATTTGTTAATACAGACCTGTATATTAAATGCTAAAGAAATGAACAATATAATGAGCACTAAGGATAACTGATATCTAAAGTGGATAATACACAATATTTATTAAAGCACTAAAGATAAAATGAATCTAAAAAACAACGGCAGTAGAATACCGAAGGAACAAGGGAAGCGATGACTACAAAAATCGAAGTCCAAAGACATGGCAGAAACGGTAACAGATAAAAACAAAGACAAAACAAGGACGTGAGACAGCTACAATGCACGGAAAGTGACTTTAATGGTTACATTTTGTATATAGGCATTACGGTATGGAATATTATGAGCAAAGTACTCCATTAGAATATGATGGTACCAGTTTGTTTGAGGGATTTTGGATGCAGCTTTCTTTGTTTGCAAACAGGTATAACTGGTCACCTGAAGATATTTGTTTTAATCTCATAATTTCCCTCAAAGGCAAAGCACTAGAGTATGTATCCTATTTACCATAAGAAACTATTCATGACGTTGATCTTCTTTATAATGCTATGAAGCGACGTTTTGGAGACTTAGAAACAGCCGAGATATGTAGATCAAAACTAAGGGATATTACTATGAACAAACATGAAAGTGTTCAGGAATATGTATGTAGAATGGAAAAATATGTGAGGAAAGGATTTCCAGGTCTGAGTGAGGGGCTACTGGTTCAACTTACTGTAGAACATTCGATGTATGGGTACCCTGATTCTGATATTAGTTACTTTAGTTGTCACTTGATAATCTTTTAAAGGAAATCATATGGCAAGAACACTGCAAGAAAAGTTTTCACAATGTTCAGGATTTTACAAGGACATCAAAGTTACATGTAAAGTGTAAAAAAATGTTAAAAATGAGAGAAATAAAATGAAGAAGCGTGTCTTGAAATGTTGGTACTGTAAAGAACCAGGCCATATTAAGAAGCACTGTTATAAAAGGCAGAACAATCAGCAGAAAGTTCATATTAAATGCAATGATGTAAACAATAGAGACAATGAAGCTGAACTGAAAATAAATATATGTAAGTCATCTACCATTTCATGCAAGGAACAAGATTTCTTTAGTATAAACAATGCCCTTTCAGCGTGTGAAGTCAATTCAATTACATATGATAATGTTGAACATATTGAAGCTGTTGAGAGCAACAATTCTAATGAGTCAGTTTTTCAAGGATCTTCAGAAATGCCTTCTCCGATAATTGAGAATAGGTTAAGGACTGTTCATTTATCTGCATGGTTTTCAAAATTTTAGAAGAGTTGACAAAGTCCAAGATAGTATATCTTGTCTAGACCAGTATAAATAATAGAGAAGTGTTTTACTGTGAATACGAACAGTGTGCGGATTTGGTAAGATAACAAGCATTGTAACTTTGTAAACATTGTAATGTTGACAATTTTTTGAATGTTTACTGATAAATCACTGTTCATTAGAACTGTTACTATTGGACGAAATGGAAGAATCTGTTTTTCCCTGTATATTTCATATGTGTTAAACATTTCGAGGACGAAATTCTTTCGAAAAGGGGAGCAGTGTTGTGAACTTAGTATATATGATTACAATTTTTGTACATTCTGACGTCACCTTATTTCCCGTATTTTTATGTCATTGTTTATGACGTCATGTAATTGTTGTCTGAATGTTATGTTGAAAACTTTGAGCTGTGTGGATGTTATGTTCTTGTTGTTGTGTTGTTATATCCTGTATAATGGATTGAATGAAGATTAAATGATGTTTTTTATAATGAATGTTCAATGTTTTACGACCGCTCGACTATGGACTATGAATTTTGGATATTAATTTAACCCAATTTTATTACACTTTCCTTTTAAGATTTTGGTCATGGAGTTAGTAGTCTACCTGTATTGGATTTTATTCGTATGTTTAATCATCTATAGGGAAACGAGACAGATAAAGGGGAGGTTTTGGTACCCATAAACCTGTTTTGCCCTACCGCTGACTTTTGTTTGTGCCGGGGCCAAGTGTGGCTGTCCCGAGTTCTTATCCTTGTTTACGTTTGCCTTTTGCCTTCTTCGTGTTTTTCCTGTGTAGTTCCTGAGCAGATTGTGGCATGTAATTATAATTTTCAGCCATTTGTTTCCTGTTATGAAATTGTCATACAGCTCATTAAAATTATTGCAGTTGGAGTTAACATATGTTTTATGGTCTCATGTTCATTTACGCCATATCCTTTCGTAAAATATCCTTTTTTTTGGACAGTAAGATGAGAGGAAGGAATTTATGCCAATAAAATTATCAAAATCGCCGTCAAAATACAAAAAAATCAACTGTTCGATTCCAACAAAACTGATTTCTAGGTAGATTGTGCGGCTATGACTTGGTCGTTTGGGGTAACATTGGCTATTGCGTGCACTTGAAAATATAGTTATTATTCTTTTTCCGCAATGGCTTTACTTTTAAGAGTAATATATTTTATTACCTAATGCCGTGTTTTACTTATGGATGTAAAAATTCATTTTTGTATGGATGTCTTTTGATAAACCAAAAAAACAGAAAAAGTCGGGACTGTTTTATTCTACAGGAATATTACCAGTCTGAAAAGTCATTGTGTGAAATTATCTCCCTTCTAAACATGCTAATGAAGTGGGCGTCTTCTTCATCAGCCATATTTTAGAAACAAGCCGTCTGTTGATGGTGCATAGTAACGGCTGGATATCTAACTTGTTCGGGTATATAAATCACAAAGGAACGATGCATTTAGTAAAAAAATAAAAGTTAACAAATTTCTGCTATTGCACGTTGAATTGTTTATAGTTGATGTAAATGACTTCAATGCGACCACACTTAAATTAACCTGGCGACGAATAAAATATTA